>CM056212.1:21816653-22084153 GCA_029692085.1 Gymnothorax javanicus | reverse complement strand
CGTGGCCGCTGTAGGGTGCGGCAAGGTCGTCGGTGGCGTTTCGTTTCGCAATCTCACCGCGCGGCTTTGAGTAATTGATTCCTGCGGGAGTGAGTCTCGACAGCCGTTAAACGGCCATCTTACATTATGAGAAGAATGAGAAGCATCAAAGAATTACAATAATCCCGCACTGTATCCCGGGATGTAGAAAGTGTGCGAATGTACGCGCCGCGCCGATAAGGCTTCTGCCGCATTGTTGGAAACCTGGCGCTCGCAATTACAGCAAAAACGACAGCGGTATTCTGAAAATAATGCCAAACGCCACGCATAATCCATTTTGTTATAACAGCTCCTGTCTCATCCCCTCAAGCTGGGAAAGAACTGAATTCTAAAGTCTCAGCCTCCTTGGGTATCAATGGTAGCCTCCCCTGAATTTTAATGGGAGACGGTTTTGTGTGCGTTTAAGACGGTGGGGTTTAAGGCCTGGATCTGACTGCCGCATGTGACACAAACTCGCTGGATGGAAGGGACCTGAAGGAATGCTATTCGACACACTGCCGCGCACTGATTTCAGTGCCTGTTTACACGTCACCATGAAGAGGATGAAGGTGAAATCCATTCTGATATCTTATACGTTTCTCTTATCCCTGCATGCAAGACATCCCATGTACCCCTGCTCTCCAAACCAAAGTCCTCAAAGGTGAAGAACTGCAGGTTTCCTACCATCCCTTTACCTGGGAGTCGGATGTGATGACAGTCCGGCCAATCAGCAGCTACACTTGTTCACCAGGGCTGGATTGTGATTTGGGGCCAGATTTGAGGATCCTGTCATTTTTGCGTTGCCGTACTGGCATATGGCGTATTGCCTGTCACCGAAAACAGAAAAAGAAGCAGTTGCTCTCCTGAGTATCTGTTGCACGCGGATGTTATCACCTGCATAAATGTTTAAAGTCAGCCCGACGAGCTGCCGGGCCGCAGTAAACAGCTCGGTGGCATTTTAAAGTGCATATCTCAGCCGTTTAGAGGGACTAAACTCCGCAGGAGCGCATTCGCGGTAAGCCCATTGACGACTTCGTCCGCCGCCAGCGGGGCTACAGGCCTCTCGCAATCAAGTAGCGCAGCGGATCAGCGATAGTCCTGACTCCAGGTTGTTCGATAAAAAGTGTTTATCCGAAACCCCCCGAGGGCTGCTTCCGTAGGTTCCAGTCTCGCGAAACGCTTAATAGGATTGCACATTTACCTTTTATACTCCACAGATCCACTGTAAATCTGCCCACAATCCAGTTTGCTTCCATCGCTCTCGCTCTCGCTAAACAAATTGCTGAGAATACGGGGGTGTTTGGAAGTCAGCTCTTTGAGTTATTTTGTAAAGTGATTTAATTTTCGCTCCGTATCTGCGATTCTTTTCATTTGCTTTTCATTCGAATGATTAAAGCGCTCCACTGTGAAAACGCTCGGCAAACCTCATGAGTTTGCGTGAATGATGAATAATTTCACTGTACGGCTTTTATACTTTAAAATGATCTTATGATTGAGGAGAGCTCTTTTTTTTGGTTAACAAAATTTATTTCCCTCCACAATAGAAGAAAAACACACCTGTTATTTACTGTAAGGAATAAGCGAGTAGCCTGGGTAATGTTTACTGGGGCGCGCTGCACATTTTCAGTTCGCCCTGATCGGTTTCTGGTCTGACTGTCGTTTTGGAGCTGACTGAGTGAGGGAATGTTTGGATAGAGTTGGGCTCAGAGTTTGGCAAAGAACCCGACAAGCTGTGGCCAGTCAAAACGGTTAGTCAGTGAGGATTACAAAATGGCCGCTGACCTAATGGAGAGTCAGGGCTGTGACCATCTGCTAACGCTCTGAAGTGGAGATGAGCCTGATATCTATCTGTGAACAGGATGATGAAATTAATTGCAAATTTGGAATGAAATGCAATATGACACAAGGCAGAGGTGTTACGAGTGCGACTCAGTGAGTGAATGAGCACAACAGTGTCCTGCAGCGACGGAGGCCTTATTTAAATATTGAACAGTAGTGCCTCGGCAAGGAGAACCTCTCTCTCATTCAGAGAAACTAACTGCGGCATCCAGAAGTGGAGAACTCAAGCTAAAAGAAACAACTGAAAACAAAAAATAAATGGCACCCTGGAGCTGGACGCAGGAAACCTCTGCAGCAGGAGTGGGTTTTCAGCAGCCTTCAGGCTCTGCAGCGCGGTGCAGCCGAACTGATGGAGGAGACCGAATCAATCAATCACCGTACAGAGGGCTGAGAGGGCTGAGTCATCGCCCGTGAAACGCTCTCCGTCCCTCGAGCCCATGCTGCTCAGTCCCTCTCTGGCATGGATGTTGATTTAGCACTGAACTGCATCTGTGTCCCAAACGGGCTTTCAGTGAGAGATGAGAGGTGTACGACAGACAGGGGCTTTAATCCCGAACAGAGCAGCGTTACACAGTCAGTGCCATGGCTGTGTGGGCATCATTACTGCTTCCTCCACACTGACATCATATATATACTTAACCGATACCACTGGGGCCACAGAGGACCTGGAACAAACATATTGTGAGTGCCAGTCAAAGATCTGAGCCTGCAAACTACAGCCGGCCACAAAACAGCAACTGTGTGTGTGTGTGTGTGTGTGTGCACGAGGGCTTGAATAGCTGTACCTCTGACAACCAACTCTTGAGAAACCACAATGTTGCGAGGACATTTTGGGGGTCCTTACAGAGGAGGAGGAGGACTACAGCTAATTGGTTAAAGTGAGGGTTAAAGTTAGGGTTAGTTTAGGTTAGGGTTAGAGTTAGGCATAATGTGGTCATAATTAGGGTTCAGGAATGGCTGTATTGAATGAATGTAAGCCAGTACAGTGTCCTTGAAAATACTGGATAGCTGTATAAATGTGTATGTGAGAGAGACAGAGAGAGCTGGTAGACTGGAGCGAGGCTGTGGGTAACGGCTAGCATTAGGTAGATTTTATGAAATAGTTTAAGTCCAGATTTTAGAGGCTTACATCTCCTAGAGTTAAGGTCCAGGTGCCTCCGTACTGAGATTGAATGTCCCCTCTTACAGCTCACAGAGGTCACTCCTCTCAGGAAATGTGGCAGAAGTGTTGAGAGAGACAGGGCTCTGCTGACTCTTGTGGGACGTCAGGCACGTCATGGCCGATTACTCACGCCTTTCCGGGCTCTGTATCATGATTGATTGATACGGTCTCTCTTATCGGTTTAGCTGCATATTGCCTTGAGGGAAACTTTTATTAGTCGTATAATCTCCACTGAAAGTTTCCCCGGAGACGCCCTGGCATCAGTTGCTGAAGTTAAATTATGTTTTCCTGCACAAAAAACATGAAATATCTGCAAGCGAAAGTGATTTATTCATGGGCAGACACAAAGATGAAGGTGGTGCTGCTGTTGTATTTATATCTCCCTGAGCCGGCCCATGGACTATGTGAACGGGGAGTAAATCAGTTTATCCCAGATTTTTCTCCCTCCGCCGAATTCGCCTTCGCCCATTTGCTGGCGTACTGGAGAACGTCTGCACGGTTTGAGGGAGAGCAGTGTACAAGTCATTTTATTTTATTTTTTTGCTTCGCTCCAAACTGGTTTCTTGGGGCTACCTATCGAGCTGCTGACGCGGTTATTTAGCAGAGACGCGATGACGCGTTTTACAGATGCGATGCATTATGTTATTGCGTCTGAAGCCCC
Organism: Gymnothorax javanicus; assembly: GCA_029692085.1. NCBI lineage: Eukaryota > Metazoa > Chordata > Actinopteri > Anguilliformes > Muraenidae > Gymnothorax > Gymnothorax javanicus. The sequence continues at coordinate 22,080,473 of CM056212.1, read as the reverse complement.
AGAAAGCTCAGCAGAGGCTTCAGCCGTGGAGAGACAGGAAGCCTTTGTCATCGTGTAAGAAAAAGAGCAGAAAGCTCTGCAGGCACAATTATAGCAGCGTATTGCCTCTTGCTCTCATTAGCAGGTGCCCCTATCTAGGGCGGGTTGCACAGTCTGCAGTTTACCTATCAGTCTCTTGCGAATCCGGATATGAAGCTGGGGCTTGCTTTCGGTTGAGAATGGCTGTGTGCTCTAGATACGTGTGCTCTGCCTGAGCCATCAGTCACTCATGCAGCGGTGCTTCTGTTACAGAGGAGCCGAATGGCCAAATGTCAAGCCCTTTCCAAAACGGTTACATTTTGTGGTGAAGGTGCTTCCTTATTGACTCTTGACCTTGTGATTTTTTCCATAATCCTGGTACTGATTCAGTACGATACCAAAGGCCTCCACTCAAAATATTAGAACAATTATAAGACATAGTACAAGTTGTTGTGATTACATTGTCTCCAAACTTGTAGAAGGCCTAATTATTAAATTGAAGCATTGAGAATTGGCATTATATTTTGAGGTGTAATTCTGCTTCTACAGGATTTAAGCCCTTTGCCGTATTTTTCAGCAACGCATTTTAAAAAATGTTGGGATAGGGGCAACAAAAGACTGGAAAAGTAGTATGATGCTAAAATACGTTGTAGATACATCGAATGGAGCAACTCACTGCTAATTACGTAAACTGGTAAGAGGTCAGTAACATAAATGAAGACTTGACGTAAGTTCTGATAGGCCATGGAGTCAAGCCTGCTAACAGAGGAGCAGCTTCTACCTGAGTGCACATGACTGTCATCTGACCTAGCTGCCTGATTGCTTGGCTGGTAATATGCTACTCTACTTAAGCTCGCTTCGGGAAGCTGCTCCTCCGTGCGCTCGCTCAACAACCCTCCTCCACCCCAGCTCCACCGATCTATTGTATTCATTAACCCGGCTCTCCTTGTCTAAATTTTCGTTCTATAGCAATGTCTCTTTCGTGAGGTCATTGCTGCTGTGGCTCTGTTCCTTGGAGGGGGATTACAAGCAGCTCCCTGCCTTCGGTTCCTCGTTCGGACGGGCAGGGATCTCTCATAACAGAGCCATGTCGCCAAACTCAATGTAAGATTGTATGCCGGTTTGCTGTAATAAATATTATCTTTTTTGACGAAGTGGTCCTATCAGAATTGGGTGTAAAAGAGATCCCAGAGAGGCCAAGTCTTTTAGAAGTAAATACTGCGAGGGCTTCACAACTAGGTGAAAGACTGCATGGGCGAATAGTTTGACACTTTAAGAATAACGTTTCTCAAAATGAAATTGCAAATAATTTGGGATTTCATCATCTGCAGTCTACAATGTCATTAAAATATTTAGAGAATCTGCTGAAATCTCTGAACCCAAGCGCTATGGCCAAAAACCAGTACTGAATAGTTGTGATCTTCAGGCCCTCAGGCGGCGCTCCAGTTAAAACAGGACAGGATTCTGTGGTGGAAATAACTGCATGGACTCAGGGATACCTCGGAAATCACTGTCAGTAAACAAAGTGTGTTACTATATCCCCAAATGCAGGTTGAAACTTCACCATGTAAAGATAAAACCATATTCAAACAAGATCTCGAAACACTGCCACTTTCTCTGGGCCCAAGTTCATTTAAGATGGACTGAAGTCAAGGAGAAGTGTCTTGTGGTCTGACCAACCAAATGTGAGCTCCATTTTGGAAATCATAGACGCCGCATCTTCTGGGCTAAAGAGGAGCGGGACCATCAACCCTGTTATCAGTGCACAGCTCAAAAGCCGGCATCTGTTATGGTTTGGCGTTGCATTAGTGCACATGGCTAAAACAAAGCGTTTAAGTGTGAATGATTGTCTCAATAGCTTCACCTTGTAACGTTCCTAAGAATTGTGCCATTTCAGATTGTTTCAGCTAATCTGCATAAGAATGCTGTATTATTTTCAACATTCTTTTTCAGCTAGCTAGGATAATTAGAATTTCATGGCTATTGTCACCTTCGTTCCGCCATGCATGGCGTGAATGGAAATCGCTGGACAGCTAAATGCCTCTGAAAGCACATAGATAAGTTCTCTATTCACAGTAATATTTACTGAGTTTGGATAACCATCAGCAGTGATGGTCGACTTTTTTTTGTAATGGCTGCATTTTCCATTCTTCCTGTTCTGTTGGACATCATGCAGCTCGTCGTCCCTTGAAAGGGTCGGCACAGCGAGCGTTTTTTATTTTCAATCAATTAAAATGTGATTTATTGTGAGGAGCTGGGCGGAAGGAGGCTTTCTTTAATCCTGGGTTTTATAAATGTATTTATTCCAGGACTGTCAGCAGGTTGAGACCATAGTCTCATATTTATTCATGACATTGTGCTGTACAATTACGCTGACAAATGCTTGAATGATTTTTCTGGTGTGGTTCCAATAAAATAAACCCGGTGCAAAGGGGGGGAGAGAAGGAGGCGTGGAATAAAATAGGCTTTCTATCTGGGAGATTTCTCATAAATATTGTAATTTCTAATAATAGAGGGAAGCAAGTAAGCCCCGCGACTGAGTAAAGAAAAAAAATGAACAGTGTCGGCCCTTCAGACGGAACAAATGAACAAAAGTCAATGGCCTTTAAACACACGAGCGGAAATTGTCAAATATTTTTGTGAGGGCTCGAGGATATGCACCACATCTCTTTCTTTCCCCCCCATCTTTCTCTCTCTCTCCTGTCGCTCATCTCTCTTTTCAGTGAGTACCGTGTTCAGGCTGGGGCCGGAGATCAGCAGGTACGGTGATACATGCACTGCTGTACTAATGATGCGCCAGCAATCGAAACGCTTCCGGGAAACGCTGTGCTGCTCTGTTTTATAACATCTGTGGACAGCGAGGAAGTAAATCTAGCGCGTAGTGACACTATTAAAACATATTTATTCCCCTGGCCAGTCCAAGCCGGCAAGATCATAAACCGGATTTATTCAATGCAGTGCTCTCAGCCAAAAAAAATAAAAATATAAAAAATAACCCCAAAGCAACCACCCCGAAACAAGTGCTTTTGCTACTCGAACTTGAAAGAGTGCTAGAGAGCTGAGGCACCTCGGTTGCAAGTCATATCTCTCTTTTTTTGTTTTGCATGATTTCATACTTTAAATTCAGGGTGTCGTCCGTGCAGCCAGGGTTCATTCTGTTAGTGGCAGTGAAGCGCATTGTTCTTGAGAGCCAAACCGCTGTTCCATTCCCATGAGGGCCTGGTTTGCAGCACTCGAGAAATCGGTGCTCAAACTCTCCTGCTACAGTGTGCTGCCACTCATAGCACTCACTTTTGATTGAATTCAATAATTTGCCCGACATACAACACTGAGCACCGCTGTGTATGTCGTTAATCGTTTTTCAGGGAAATTTACACTTAACTCTTGGGGATATGTTTTCCCCGTCCGACACTGCAGAAGCACATCGCGTCCTGTAGATCCAACATTGCTCATAGCGTGGATGAGGCGAAAAAAAAAAAAAAAAACAAGTAATCCCTTTAAAAACTTGGTGTTTTGGAATGTTTTCTGCTGAAACCTCTACAACTCTAACTGTGTTCCATTGGCTTCTTAATACTTGCTGCTGAATTTTCAGTCAGATCACTCTAATCACATATTTGTGATTCTAAGTCCTTTGAGGGGCCGAGATTGCTAAGTGTGCGAATGTGATTGCATGCCAATACAGTCATCTGGAGTGGCTATTCCAGTCCGAGATGCTCAACGTCTTTTAGGGTTTGTTAACCCTGCAGTACAGTTCCTGGCGTATCCTTACTTTTACCTGCGAGTGCCGTCATATTTTCTAATCACCCTGCTGTGTGCGTGGCTCAGTTCTGACGGTTTCTGGGCATTCTCCCTGAGCCTGACGATTTTGTCCAACTGACGGGCTTCCCCGGTAATAGGCGTGCAACTGTTAACTTTGAGCGCAGCGGCTAACGTTGTTAGCACACGTCTCCTCTCCCAGAGGGAAAGGCACATTGCCATATGCCATCCGGCCCACGAGTCTCATCTCCATATCCTGATCTCCAGTCAGAATTCCTAATCAGCCATGAGCCGATCCTACGCCTATTTTTGCCCGGAGAGGGTCGTTCACTCTCCCCAAACAATAAAAAAAAATTGTGACAAAAAGCCCTGTCGCGTGGTCCCCTTCCATGTTTTTTCTTTAGAGGAGATTGAAACTGTGCTTGAAAGAAATGCAAAATTTGCAGCTTTTGCACATTTTAAAAGGGGATTAACACATGCAGAAGCTACTCCCAGCTGAGATGTGTCGACAGAGCTGCAGGGTACAGGTGGAAATTAGCCCAAAGTAAATTTCACACTGACTCTGTTAAGCATTACTTCACATGCACTTGTGGGTACAATGGAGCCCATGATCATCCCGACTCGTCTTATGGTGACGTTAGCTTACCAAACGTCAATATAATAACAAAACCTGCCCCCTAACCCCTATCCCAAACCAAAACCCTAAACCTGAAATAAGGAAGTCATAAGTCTCTGTTTTTGTCGTTTATGGACGCTTGGTCAGGTAGCATCACTATATGATGAGTCGGGATGAGAGTGCGCTGTACAGGGACTAGTGCTGCCTTGATTTGAAGGGGAATCACAGATCCTTTGATCGAAACGCAGCGCGTGAATTTCTCAGCTCCTCCATCTCGCCGGTGTTTTTTTATTGCCCCTGCGGTTCTCTTAAAATTTATTTTTATGTCTTTCAATCATGATCGCTTGTGCTGCCCCATTTATCCCTTTTATTTCACCCGGCTTTTTTAAATGGATTAGGAGCCCCAGATAAATAAACATGATTATTGCGCTGAGTGAAAAAAATGACAAGCCTGGGAATGTTCTGTTTTTATCACTAATGTTTTCGATCCGTTTGTGCTTATTCTGAATGAATTTGGTGCTCTTAAATTCTGATTTAAAGGGCAAGTTCTTTTTTTTTATTTTTGTTTAACATTTACAGTAGCATTAACATTACACTGACCAACAGAAAAATGATATAATTGTTTGAGGTATGTGGACTGAAAATGTTGTTTTCTCCAAGCTGAAGGCTATTCCTGCCTGTGTAAAGCAATCTGAGGCTTGGAGTGGCCAATCAAACACATCCCCTGGGTTTTTATCTCCTGTTCAGAGGAGAGGTCTCCAACCCTGTTCCTGGAGAGCTACAATACTGTCAGCTTTTGCTCTAGCCCTCATTCAGCACACCTGCTTTAGCCAATTAGCAGCTCACTAAGCTCTCTAACTGGGAAATGAGGTGTGCCTTGCTTTGGTCGGAGCAGAATCCTTCAGGATAGTAGCTCTCCAGGTATAGGGTACAAAAGTCGTAATGTCTCCATGAGCTTTTGAACTTTACATTTTATAAGCAGCCAGTTTGTAACATGGTTTGTGTCCTTATTTAGTCAGTCATTGGCCTTAAGGAATGACAGGTGTTCATACACACCGAGTAAAAGATGGCAGTGTTTGTTCTCCAGGGCTTAAATCAGACAGCTGTGTGTGAATATGAGTGCACACAAAGCACATGACAATCAGCCTCCACTCTGGCTGACGTTAAAAAAAGAGCCAGGTGCACACTGGAGCAGAACGCCGCTAATTTTCTCCCCTAAGTTCTTCAAACCGGATTGAGTACAAGCCCTTCACGAATGGAATCTCATTTTCCTCTTGCCCAGTAGGAGTAATTAGCGGTAACAGCGCGTATCGTTGCGTGCGCGATGGAAGTAAATGAAGGAATCGGATGTGCGTTGCTGTAGAGACAGTGCGGCTGCTCGGGTGCTTGTTTGTTTTTTTCATGCTTATTTCCCTTGGTGATCACAGCCAATCTGAGCTTCGATTCTGACCATGTGCATCCCCTTATGCTCATAATTTACCCAACTACCATTGGCTACTTTTAGCATGATGATGTCGCAAAGCAAAAGTTGTCTCAAACTGGATTCATGAACATGACAGTTGGCTCGCGCAATTTGAGTTCTTCACGAAGGAGAATTAACGTCTGGAGGACATTTCTTCTGTTATACAAACAGAACGACCAGAAGAGGTACGAGATGGCGGATGGCAAACTATTATTCTTAGTACAGATAGAGGAGGATAAAACCGAAGCATCTAAGGATGAAATAGCAATAGTACAGTGAAAAAACGCTGTTTAAAACCAGGCGTTTTTGGCCCTGGTGGCCTTCCATAGCCATCTTGCCCCGGAAAACTGCCCTCTGTTCTGCCAGCGTCTGCTGAGTTAAAGGGGCAGAAACACTTCCGAGAAGAGAAGAGCTCAAGACGAACAGCCAGAGGACGGTTCCTCCGCATCTGGAACTGCAAATCGCACCCATCCAGTGAGTTCAGTGTACTTTGCTGGCCTCCCTAATCACCCAGTTCTAAATTCAGCTGAGCACCTATGGGATGTGGTAGTTAAGCAGATTTGCTGCATGACAAACCTGCCGAAATTGTGTGATTATATCCCCTCAATGTGGACCAGTATCTCTCAAAGGAATATACCCAACATCTTGAGGAATCAATGCCAAAAAGAATTGAGACTGTTCATAACTGAACAGAACAGAATAGAGACTGTTTTGACTGCAAAAGGAAGCCCTAACGATATTAGATTGGTATGTCTAATGAAACGCTCAGTGAGTGTATTTAAGATGCATTCAATTTACGCCATTAGCTGTTGAATTTTACTCGTAACGTTCTCTGATTAATGACTAATATTCTCGCAAAATGGTCTGTTTTGAAAAAAACATCTTGACAAAATGTACTAAGCTTTTTTGGAAGTTCTCTCATGCTTTTAAAGTGGATCTAAATGAACATAAATGATGTTAAAAGCTTAAAATTTCAAGTGTAATTCCTGCAAAGTACGGCCAATTATCTCAATATCTTGAATTTAACACCAATGGGGAATTCACTTGACTTTTAATTCTACGTTTGCGTCTAAGAACATTAACACTAGCAGTGAAGGGCTTACGCAAATATGCATTAAGTGACTTTAGAGCAAAGCTACAAACGCCTAAGGGAATATATAATGAGTGAGAGCCCTGATCACCCTTTACATATGAATCAGATTATTATTTGCATATCGTTCAGGACATAATCATGCTTTCCAGTCTTTTTTTTTTTACTTTTGAGGTTGTCATTAATGCATGTCAGCATTTCATGTAAACGGCTTGATTTTCTCTATTTACTATGCTAGTGAGGCACCCAGCTGTCTGTTCTATTGAAAATATTATGATCCACTTCAGTTTTTTTCCCATGAGTGTATGTGGTATAGTTGGATGGTTTCAGATGTTCTAATTGTATTTTGTGTGTCGATTCTTGGCCAGTGCCTGTGGCTCAGTCTCTGCTCCAGTGTTGTGTTTTACGTGCGTCCTGAGGAATGTCAGTCTCAGTTTAGTCTCTCTCAGTCTCGGCTCATTCTGGCTCAGTCTGTGTTAACTCTAGCTCGGTCTCAGTCACGTTTCACACACTCTTTGTGAAAGCTTGCTCTGTCTGACTCGGTCTCAGGTAAATCTCATCGAGTCTCTGCTTAGTTTCGCTGAAGTTTCCCTCAGTCTCAGTGGTGTCTCACACAGTCTCATTTAAGTCTCACCCTCTCCTCTTACTATAACAGCTTGTCATTGCTGTATGGCAGGTGTTTCCTCTGTAACACATACAAAGTTACCATGTCTCATACTATGACCATATGTGGCAGATCCTGCGATTAAACTCAGCAGTGCACATACAGCAGCGAGCGTCCTTCTCCCATTGCTGAATCTGAGCCCTGTGTATGGTGACAGCCCCCTGCCTGGAACCCATAGCCTCCCGGCTATAAGGCCCTTTCTTTAAACTAATTACACTGGGTAATGACATCAAATCTACTGTGTGCATATCTCAATTACAGGGACAATCTGAATCTGCCTCAACTCACTCGCACATCATTACGAGACAATATTGCATAATGATAGCACATTTGTGCAAACAGAGGACATGTTTAATGCCCTGTATAGCTGGTACGAGCCGGTGCTTGGCACAAATTTCTGATTCTGTTGCTGCTAATTATTCCGCCTGTCATTCGGAAATGGGAGTGCCGTCGTCAAGGAAACGTGGCGAAGACGAACAAGGGATCTTTCACTGTCTGCACCCTCACCAAAGAGCAAACGGTTTCGCCGTGAAGCGAAAAGTCGCTCCTGTCAAAACAGCCGGCTTTAAAAATCACACGAGCGCCGCAGACTGAATTCAGATTAGCGAAGGAGGTGCAGAGAGCGTGTGTGACCATTTTTTACAATTTATTTATCTATCTATTAAAATTTTTCAGATGGGAGAGAGGGGTTGGATTAATGAATCTACAGCATGCTGAGAATCCAATTACCAAAGATGCTTCATTAAGGGCAGAGAGGCCACACTGAGAATATTACTTGTGACGCCTAATTAATTGTCTTAGTGGATGCATGTATATCCTTGAGACTGTGTGTGTTTGTGATGTTCATTTTTACTTGGAGCAATCAAGACATTAGCTGCTCAAATCTCTCCTCTTTGCCTTTACGTGTTGACATGTCGCACACATGGGATGGCATTAGTCCTGAGACTCAGTGGGCCGCGCTGCAGATTGGTCGTAATTGAGCGCTGTAACAGCACGTGGGTCCGTAACGGAGGGAATTATCTGGCGGATTAATTGTGTTGGGGAAATCGATTGAGATCCCGTACAGTGAGTAGTGGGCGGGTGTTTGTCACTAATGGGGCGGCATCGCACAGGTGATTCATGGCAACCATTTTACAGCCCTGAACATTATCAGAAATGGAGTGGGAGGGATATCGATGGCCTCACAAATTGGAGGCAGTTTATCCTTTTTTTCCCTAAGCGTTCCTTTGCTACGCTCCGGCCGCACATGAATTGGGACGAGGTGCTTTGCCACTAGGCGGCTGCTGTCCGCTGTCTTTGGTTATTCACAAACTGGCCTGGTAGTGAAACGCACGAGAGTGCAGTTATCCAGGCAAGCTTAATCTGTCTTAACCCTTTGAACCCTATCGGCCGGTTTAGCGGCCGCAAAGAGAATGTGCAATAACCCGAAATGCCAGAAAACTGGACTCAAAACATGGGGCTTTAATCACATGAGTTCTGGTTGTCATGTGACCTTGTTTATGATCAGATGGTTTCCCCATCACAGTGAGCTGTGCTTCAGCATAGATGGGGTCATGACTGCTGTATATAATACAGGGTTGAGGGGGTTAAGGGAAGGAGTGTGGTTCCTTTCTGACTTCACAAACAGGGCATTACAGAGAGCTGCTGCTGTATACCCAAGTGCATTGGTCCAATGAAGTAAACCACCCAACCACCACAGAGCAAGAAGGAGCCATCCCACAATCCTGTTCAGTTCCGCTACCAAGTGCAAAGACTGGACTCACCTGGCGCATTGCCTCCATGATGTCACAGAGTACAGATCGAAGTAATGCGGCAAAGTCTCAGTACTGTCAGTTATATTTTTGAATTTGCTTATTTTTACAGCAGTTTGGAGGCCAAAAGAGGAATATTCAGATGGAGCGTCATGTCTTTGGCCAACTGCCGCTGAATCCTTTCTCTTCTTACAGCTTGAGGCAGAATGCTAAGAGTGGTCTCACATATATTTATCCTCCAGCTCCTCCACTGATATTAATATTTAAACATTACATTTTGACTCCGCTTACACACACTTTTGAGTTTATTATGAATAATTAATTTTCTTTAAAAAATCAATTCTCTACTGCCTTTCAGTGAGTTAAGATCTATAACTCTCTCTCTTTTTCAATAGAGCTTTGTGTAAACTGAGTAAGCCAGATTGCCAGCCAAACTGAATAGATATTTGATGTGATGGTTTTGGTTGAGGTACTGTATTGTAATGGTGGCAGGTGTCTGAAAACAAATGCCTTTGTCAATGGTTAAATGCTCATTTTCCAACTGCATCAAAACACCAGTTTCACCCTGTAACTCTCTTGAAGGCGAGAGCAAATGAGTAAGTCCCTGTGAAAATGCATTCCTCGTTGTATTGTTCTATAAGACTGCGGAAAGTGCTTGTAGAAGAGTACAAAGCCTGATTTTGATTTGTTTGCTTCTTGGCAGCAAACCAGACATCATAATTACTATCCATTGCGTACCACTCTAAAGATCAAAGTACCTATTCTGCCGTGCGCATTCGAGGTAGAGTGGCATTTTCAATAATTCAAGACCTTATTATGTCAGATAATTGGCATAAGGATGTTCTGCCGTGTATTCAGGTCATTCAGGTCTCCTCAGGTTTTTATCACTACCTTTTCAGTGGAGGTGGTGCCTTCGGTCTCAGTTTGTGATTGGTTGGTTGCATCTGGGACGGATTAGCCAATAGAGAGTTCAGAACCAGCGTGTTCTCGAGCAGTTCATTCCTGTTGTGACTCTGGCCACTGCTTTTTACCGAAAGAACTCATAATACTACAGGGTGGGGAAGCAAAATTTGCAAAGTAAATCACCATCCATAGATTGTATATTATTCTCAACCGGCATGTTTATTGAAAAAGAGAGATTAGACTCAGATTACAGCTTATAGTCTTTGCTTTTTCAAATAACAGGTGCATACAATTCAGGGGAGTGGTTGTGGGATTGTTTGTACTTTAAATGTCAGTGCAAGTTTTGCTTCCCCACCCTGTATCTGCACGAAAGGGTTAGCGGCTATGCTGATGCAAAAATTGTGAGCTGGGGCGAAACTTTGAAAACACTTTCCATTTTCACGTTGTTTTGTTTAACCGTCCTTTATTGAACAAAGCTTCACTCCTTTCAACGACTGTGTAGCAGTTGATTAATTCTTCATGATGTTATTGACATGCACGTCATTGCTCGCCTCACAGGTCTGCTTTATCCAGAGCAACTTTGAAATTTCACATAACTATCGTCCTTACCTATTCATTCTGCTTGAGGCTTTACCCAAGACTTCATTTTAATGGACGTGCAGTCCAGGACACAGCTTCTAGACTTACAAACCGACAGCGTCTGCTGGCCTAGGGGCTTGCTTGGCATCACTAGTGCATTGGAATCACTGATTGGCTGAAGTTTTCACTTGTTTTGGGGGCGAATCAGGCCAGTTTTACCCTTTTTGCCATTCTATTACTTTGAACAGAGTCTTCTGAAAAATGTGCAGTTGGAATGAAATTGACTTGACTTAATCAATCCCGAGGGTTTGTTCACAGGGCCTTAATTAGCAGCTGTTTTAAAGGAAACGGCAAAGACTCGTAGACACAGTGGTCCCCTGAAAATTCACCGTGATCATAGGGGTTTCAAAAAAAACAAAAATCCACGTGGTCCTCAGGGAAATGGACGTACAACTTCTACATTTGGCTCATTTTCGCATGTGATAAATGGGATAAAGTTTTATGTGGACTTCTCTTAGCTTCAGACTGGAACTTACTGACCTCCAGCACTTTTGTGCTGATCTGGGACTTCCGAAATCCCATGTGTTTAATAACCAGTGCAGATCGGTGACTTAATCATGTGGATTAATCATTGGGTCACCGCAGGAGAGTCCAATCATGAGTGAGAGAGGGGAGAGAGTTTGTAGACTCCTGTTCTAGCCCTGAGGAACAGGGTCAGATTCAGCTAATGAACCTGTTCTGGTCACTTCAGTCATGAATCAGATGTACCACTGTTGGGTTATAGCAGGAAACTTAAGCCCACATTCTCCCATTACACTGGGCATCGTACCACCATGCTCTTATGCTGTATCATAAGTGAATTTACGGTATTTTGTGATTGCCGTAATCATTATATACTGTATTTGAACTAATTGAACTCATTGACTTTGTGCCAGACGGATCAATTATTATAATGACATCATGATTGGCCTGTATTGGGTTTTAGTCAGGATGTGGATGAAGTGAGACCTCGGGATCACAGTGGTCAATTTTCGCCCCTGGCTGCTTTAGGTCATTTGAGCAAGAGCTTCCAAAAGTGATGATTGTATCACATTGCTATGAGGAAAGCTTTTATCCGTTTGGGAAAAGGAAAAAATTATTAAGAAGATAAAGCTACATTATGCATTGACTTTTCTGGTCCACGAGGAAACTTTCCAAAATTGAGTTGGAGCAGGGCCCAGTCAGTGACAGCACTCCTGCCACATCCTCACTTAAAATTTTGGATCAGCCCTCTGCTGGGCTTTTTTTGGCTGTCCATTTTTAAAGCCCTAATGTACTTTTTTATTAAGAGCCTGCTGCGCACTCCCCCCGTCTGTTCTGATATTTGGCGCGCTCCGTCTGGATACTGTGTATCCTTTTATGATAAAGCGTGAAGCCTATTAGCTTTTGGCACTCTGATTGGTCATTCTGTCGAGCTGGACGTTTGCCTGTTCCACCACATTTAATCACGGGGGGTCACTGAGGGCGTTTCGGCTGCTGAAGTTAAAGAAGATTAAAGACTCAGACAGTCTGTCTCAAAGTTTTATTCTGCAACAGACCCATCTTTCAACTCTTGAAGCTCTGCGCACGAGAGGCCGAGATCTGGCCCCATAGAGCAGCAGCACCATGGTTTCCTTTCTAACCTGATCCCCGAATGATCAATTGGGGAATTGATGCCACTGTTTGGTCAGGGTTCTGCTCACCTGGTGACTTAGCTGGGGATGTACTTGCCTTTACTATGCGTTGGCATGCGCATAATGGCTGCCTCACGTATTTTGTGTCCGTTTGAAGCATTGGGTGTGTTCATCCGCAGAATTTAACAGTAAGCGGACACAAGATGCGAGACACACATGAGCAGTAGAGACAGTGCGAGGGCATTATTGTCTCTGATTGGCTAGACTGTCTACACACCTGACTCCCAGGTAAAGGGTGGGTGGAAAACCAGCAGTTTTCCGGCCTCAAGGACTGTGATTCGGGGACCAGGTCTGTATATGGTTTGGTCTATCAATTCCCTGATGTTTCTTCTAGTGGAATCCTCCGGGACAATACATTCTCATCCTGACTCGTCATGTAGTGATGCTACCTGACCAAACGTGGACATACAAGGAAAAAGGAGGCTATTGGCGTCCTTATTCGACATTTAAGGTTAAGGTTCAGGTTAAGGGTTAGGGGTTAGGGGTTAGGGTTCGCGTCAGGATAAGACTGGGCCCTCCTGTAACATGCAGAGTACAAAGGCAAGTGTGGGAACGACTGTGTTCATGACGCAGTCAGTTGTCTAAGCGAATGCTTGCTAAAAAAAGAAAGTCTCGGGCCCAAGTGGGGAAAATGTAAACCAGCAGCACTATTGGCCCCCCGGGGTCCGATTCCAGGCTGCCTGGATTCAGTGACATCAGATGATAGTCCAAGCTTCAGCTCCTTCCTACTTTAATTTTTGAACCCTTATTTTTATGCTCGATTTGTTTTGTGAGTGTCGACTTTTCACCGCAGCGTTTAATTTTCGGCTTTCAGGGTAAGACGGTCGAGCTGCGCTGGAGCCCCATGGTGGGGACGGCGGTTATTTCGAGAAGAGCGTGTCTGCTGCTTATCGAGGGTCATCACCCACTGTGTCAAAGTGCCAGCAATAATTAACAGGCAGGAATATCGAATAAGACCTTAAGAGGAGAAAAAGTGCTCTTTCAATTGAAAAGCGCCAATGAGTCAGATTAAACATGACTCAGTAATTGTTGCATTGAAGAGCGCTCGGTATTCACACCTGTTTTAGCCTCCGCATGTCCATTTAACGGTAATAAACTTTTTTGTTGAACTGATTTTGAATTCAATAAATTACTCACAATGCGCCTGTATTCATGAACTGTTTAAAAAAAAAAGAGCGAGCGTAATAATTTTCTCTTTAGTCACCACATCTGCTGCTTTTCATTTCACACCATTAGCTTAGATTGGAGTAAGAGCAAGAGTGAATCTGCTGACCTTCCTGGATTTTAGCGACTGCATTATCCAGAAGTTTGAGATCAGAGTGAAAATCACTGGTGGTTTCCTGAGCCATTAGTCTCCCTCCTCACTGCGTCCTGCTGGCTCCAGGGGGCTTTATTGCCATGGAGGCACCGGAGGGAGTCATTTCAGGTCGACAGGCCTCACTGGTTAGCACATGCTCAGAGGTCACCTGTCTTCGCCCGTTAGCATATGCTATCGGACAGCGGAGTCGGGCATCCAAGCTCACAACAGCCAGCATATGGAGACTGCAGAGCCATCATGTCTGCCACGAGGACTCGGCCCTGTCCTGTCACGGCGGGTTGGAGTGCGCCGGGAAGAATAAGAGAAAGGTATTTTGCAGTGCTGCAAAGAATTGACCGGAATCAGGGCGACTTCTACATATGCAAGACCACATCCGCGTAAGTGCCGCGCGGAGAGATGCCTGCAACATCATCCTGTTATCTCCAGGCAGGGATATAAAAATTGATTTGTGATTCACTGAGATGATTCATTCATTTCCTGCACTTACTCACTCGGGTCAACCAGACTTGGGCTCTGATGCTTACTCAACCATTGCGTAATAAAAAAAAATGAGGCCTTCCCTTTAGGGTTTTCGGCCTATTACAACCCACTTATAACAATGCTGCTCGTATATTCGGGCTCCATCTTAGAACATTAACTGGCAATCCAATCTGCCTGCGTCCCTAAGCCTTTCTTCATTATCCAGGTTTTCTGCCCACGGGGAAATCCGCCACTCCGAGTCCAGGCCACTTTTATTATTGTAGAAGCTGCTGATTGCTGATTGGCCACATTCTCTGGGACGCGGATTTACGAGGTGAGGTATTATCATGACGGGCAGACGACATTAAGACTCATTTTGCGCCTCGGTTAACTGATCGCTTGAAGACTGGTCGTTTTTTGCGCGGGCCTCACGTGACGCCCTCCACCTCATTTTAAATGAGGGTAATCGCCCGAGGCATTTCGCCCTCGCCCTGTCAAGTAATGAGCCTCCACAGGTGTCACGCCTTGTTTTCCGTCGGTACTTACGCTGCATTATCGGACCCGTTTAATGAACACTTTGTCATATTTATTGTGCTGGCGAAATGGGAATATTCTCTGCAGGTTCGGCTGAGTCAAGGTCTTGCTGATGAATGTGTTCCCACGCGGGCTCGCCGTGTTCTGCACGCAAACTGCACACTTAAGCCCTACCCTCTTAATTGAGCAAAATGGCTGGCTTGGCTCTTAAGTAATTGCATGTTTCTCTGTGCATTGTACTTCACTCGCTGTTTACACTGAGCGCGGTATAATCTAATGCGCTATAAGTCGCCCCGTATGGCACCGGGGCGTAAGCAGAATGAATTAATAATGAGACCAGTTTCCAGGTGTTCCCAGGATCCGCGCTGATGTGCAGCGTTTATGAAAAAATGCGCTGCATCAGCTCACGGAACAGCTGACGGGCGTTTTTGATTGGATAATGTCCCCATATGTGCTGTACGTGAGCCGTTCTGCCACTGAGCTGGTGTGTTATAGTGAGGTAGAATATGGTTTAGGAATGTTAATGCAGCTTTCGTGTGAACTACTGAGAGATAAAATCAGTTCAGGGGGATATTCAGAGATGGTTTCCGCTCACAGTTTGGTAAATTCATTGTAAAAAACCATGCACAGTTATTGGAGTCAGCGGCTGTGATGGTTTTTATAGTCGACCAAAGACTGTGATGGGTTTTCCCGATTGCTGGTGAATGGTGAGACCCATCGTTCTTTGTCGTCTTTTCATTTTAGTGGTTTTTTGGAACGACCTTATGGTGACTCTGGGTACCTAATGGCACCACCCCCGTAAACTTTTAAACCAATCAGTGGTGACGTACTCTCATCTCATGCACTTTAATGTGTTGCACCTGAGCTCTCTCTGAACAATAGGAAGCTCTCGCTTTCATCATGGTAATGAGACTCGCGCTGAAATGTCTCATCGGCGCGACGCTGCATATGCTGTGCGTTTGTAAGATGTGGGAGAGCGACGCAAAATGCATTCGCTTGTCATCAAACGAACCTCTGAAAATGACTTTTGAAAACATTCGGCCAAATGGATTTTTTTCTAGCACAAACCCTTCATCATCAACACACACACACACACACACACACACGCCCGTACACAGAAGGTCATACTCTGCCACTGTTTAAATGCACAGGAGGTAGGGTCCATTTTAAGAAGCCTTATAAACTCTAAGCTGCCTTGTATGCTTGTCTTTGGGTTTAGTGAACTCATTTGGATCGTCTCCGATACGACAGAGCGCTGATCAGTACTCTTCAATAATGAATCAAAGACCCGTTTCCCCATCTCCGTATTTACAGTGCAGATATCCTCCTGTCAGTCCCGCAGTGCCCCTGGGCTATGGGATGTTCCCCTAATTAAACCCTCCCCCCACTGTCATTAGCCAGGCCATTACCAAAGAAGAAGAGAAACATCACTGTCCGCACTTGTTAGCCACCAATCGATAACATGTTTCGGCATTATCGATTCTCAGTGATCTGAAAAATCGAGATGCCGCCAAATGGAGCAGCCTAGGTGTAACCCATGGTTTGCCGGAGCGAGAGGGGAGTTAGGCACCCCCTGACGCTTAGCATGCTGGGAGATAGGCTCGTAAGGTAGGCATGCGTGAGTTGCTTGACCGTTTGGCGTGATATATAATGTGACCTGTCAGATGCAGTCTCAGGCAGATCTGTGAAACATCCCAGTGTTTGCGAAGGAGGGGTTCTGCGCTGTCATATGACCCAAACATGCCAGTGTTGCTTCAGAGCTTCTGTGTGTGTGTGTGTGTGTTTGTGTGTGTGTGTGTATTCAGTGAGGTCCATAAGTGATCAGCCAATTTTAACATACTATTGTTCACACCTGCACCGTTCATATAATAAGGATATACTGCACATACCCTCAAATTAAAGTTTTCATCGTCAGCTATTTTCCACTGGAGCAATCGGCGTGGGGACCACACACCCTTTCAAGATGTGTCAATGTCCAAATATTAACGGCTCCTTGTGTGTCCAGGCAGAGTTCAGTTGTGGTCAGACTCCTGTGATATTTTTCTCATTTATTTATCCTGGGCAGTGCGGTTAAAATGAGTTATGAACACTGTTGTTGAGGTCGAACAGAGAGAAGGAGAAAACAGTGGCTGCTCAGAGCCTGTCTGATCAGGAGATGTTCCGGGTCAGAGCCTCGCTGAGATAAGGGCACCGACAAACTGGGGCCTGATGGATGGGACCCACAGCGGCTGCAGTCCAGGAGGCACTCTTTCGGCTGAGGAAACTTCGCCATTGCTTCAATGACTGCAATTGTTTTGCGTTTTTTTATCTGTCTGTTCCAGAGTTTGCAGTGCTGTTAGCGCAGGGCCCTCACATACAAGCAGATGGTTGTAGGCTTGAGTCTGGACTGTAGGCGGCTTCAGGAAGAACACGGTAACGTACTGTCTGTAACTGCAGCCCCCGGATGAAGCTGGACGCTGCTATGTTTTTACAGCCGTCGTCTCTGCCGCCACCTCGTCCGTACAGATTTTCTCTGCAGGCCACAAATTTCAACCGACTCCTTTTATATTTGGTGTGGGCATAGGTTATGGTTAGGTCACGGCAAGTATCGATTTTGGTTGCCATGACAGCATAATTGGCCGAATAAAGCACAATTTCATGCTGAAAGTTGTGAAAATGGATCAAGCGGGCACTCAGGGGCTACACCCATGCAGGGCGGGCGACCGGACTGTCCAGTTGAGTAATATATTGAGGAGACAGATAGACTAGCAGTGAGGATATTGACTGGCTGGAGGTGAGGACGGTAATTGTTGGGCCCTTAACCCCCATTGGGCCCTGCTTAGTTTCATCAGATGCCAGTGACAGTAATGAAATCATTCAGTTATGTGTGAAACGGTTAGTCATCTGTGAGCCTGAAGTCGAATGGCTAATGTAACGCTGAGAAGTGGGACTGAGATTTTCTCTCTCACATGATGGAAAAAAAAAAAAATCCTTTGTTCGCTCAGGTGTGGAATTTTCCACGACTCGCGGCCGAAGCATTGCGTCAGGCACACACGGGCGTGTCCTGCCTTTTGGAAATCTTATTTCATAGAGCCGTTCCTGGAAACATATTGAATAAATGCGACCACATGAAAATAAATAAGGTGGAGAGATCGATGACATATAGCACTGGTGGCGTGGAGACGGCCCCATATGGGCCTTTGTACATATCGCAGGCCATTTGCACATCGGCATATTGAGCTGGGCCAGATTGATAAGGCTGGCGGAACGTGCCACCAGATGACTTCGCCAGTGCGACGGGCGCAATTCATCAGGCGCTTACAGCCCAGTCACCAGTTTTTGAGAAACGCGTCATTATATCCATGAAGAACACCAAACAATGTGCACCTCTTGCCTACACACACACACACACACACACACACACAGCTCAACTCAGTTCCATCATGGTATCTAAAAATGAGGAAAAAAAAAAACATTTTTTGTTGTGAATGTGTGTTTTTGGTCTTGTTTTCTGTAGAATCGTACGCTGCAATCGGCGTGAGGCTGTTTTAGATTTAATTTCAGCTGCACCCCGTCTCTGTCTCGCAGAAGCTTCCGTGCAGAACTGACTTAAATGATCTCCTTCCATCATACTTGCCCCGTCTCGACATTTTTGAATTTCCTGTGCACATGACTGCTTTGCATTGCATGCACACATTGTATTATGCATTATGCTGCAGTCATTGAGATGATGCTTTTTATACAAAGCAATCTACCGTGAATGAGACTAACGGACATCTCCTGTGGAGCATTATGGGCTTAAGGCCTGTGCTCTACTGACTCCATTGTTACAGCAGTGGGACTTGAACCAAGAACCCTTGAGTCCCAGTAAAGCACCATTCCCACAAGACTATAAGCCACTGCAGACACAGTGCTCCAAACTTTCTGCAGAGTGTTTACATCTCACTCCATATATCCTCTCCTGCAGAACAGATTCTCCAGAACAGCATGGTAAATTTGCCAGGAAACAAAAGGAGTCTTTCCTCTCACAAGCTGTTTAAGTCATTGTATTCCCTGCAGCTCCTTCCAGATGGAATCTGTTAAAAACATGAATATGCAGAAAAGTTTCACTTCTGATCCCAGACCATAATATCCTCCGCCTCCGATTGCCATGGAGCACACTCCAGCAAGCAGCAGTTCTGTATTACCTCCACTTTTGAGGAAATTAAAATACCATTCCCTTTTTTTTGTCTCTGCTTTGTGCAAAACAATACAGACATGAGTGCGCACATCTCTCTTTAAATGTAAAAGTGGGCGTAAAAAATCTTTTTCGTATTATGTTTTTTTTCTTGTCTCTGAATATTAACTACATAATTAGCTGATTCATTTTCTTGGACAATGTTTTTTGACTTCTATTATAATGGCTGTAATGAAGCGTTGTATTAGCTAATTCATTATCATTGGGAGCATGGTTTATTATTATTTGCAATAATTTGCATTAATGCTTTTGTCCCGCACTGAAAAAAACAGCAGCCCTGTAAATGTGAGTTTAATTGTCCAGATTCATAAACTGAACAATGTTATAATTGGATATTAGATTTACCAGTGGTTTTTCCTCTGATGAGAAGATCACTGTGTGGAACTGTCGGTTCATTAAATAGATACTGTAAGGGCCTTTGGCAAACATATGGATGTGTGGCGGTAGTTCAGTGGGGAACAGCTACACGCTCACTACACTGGGTATGTGTATGAGCATGTATGGGTGTGTGTACGTACTATATCTCACTATACTGGGTATACGTGCATGTGCATGTATGGGTGTGTGTTTGTACTATATGCGTATAGCATGTGCATGTATGGGTGTGTGTTTGTACTATATGTGTATATAACATAACATAACATAACATAACATAACATAACATGAATGGCGAGAACAGGCCGTTCAGCCCAACTAGGCTCGCCAGTTTCTTTGTACCATCGTGAATATATCACTTCAGATACTCAATGACTCAATGGTATCTAGCTTTAAGTCAAGCCTGCTCTTGAAAACCCCCAAGGTCTCTGCCTCAACAATATGGTCAGGCAAGCTGTTCCACACCGAAATTACTCTTTGGGTGAAGAAATATTTCCGAATATCAGTGCTAAATTTACCTTTAGTCAGCTTCCATTTGTGACCCCGAGTTCTGCTAACAACACTTGGTTGAAGGAATCCTACATAATTCACTTTGTTAATCCCTTTAACATATTTAAAGACCTCAATCAAATCACCCCTTAGTCTCCTTTTCCTAAGACTAAAGAGATTAAGGATCTTCAGCCTCTTCTCATAACTTTCATCTTTAATACCCGGAATTAGCTTTCATTGGCTCTTCTCTGAACTTTCTCTAAAGCCTCTATGTCTTTCTTAAAGTATGGTCCCCAGAACTGTACACAATACTCTAGATGTGGTCTGACGAATGTGTTGTACAAAAGAAGCATCACCTCCTTGGATTTGAACTCAATACCTTTGGCAATGTATCCCAACATCCGATTGGCTTTTTTAACAGCTACGGCACAATGGCTAGAGCCTGTGAGGGTTTGGTCAACAATCACTCCCAGATCTTTCTCTTGTGGAGCACATTCCAGTTTAAAACCTCCCATGAAGTAATCCCGTCTAATGTTTTTATTACCTACATGTACTACTTTACATTTCGCTACATTAAATTTCATTTGCCACATTTCTGCCCAATTCTGAATTCTATCCAAATCATCCTGAATCACTTTAGTGGACTCTAAACTATTTGCCAAGCCCCCCAATTTAGTATCATCTGCAAATTTCACTAATCTGCTCTCAATATTCCTATCAAGGTCATTAATGTAGATGAGGAACAGCAGGGGTCCCAACACCGATCCCTGGGGGATGCCACTCCCCACCATACCTAGCTCAGATGATATACCACTGACCACCACTCTTTGTGTTCTGTCCTGCAACCAGTTATGAATCCACTTCAGAATACCACCTGTAACTCCAATGGAGCTCATTTTAAAAATTAGTCTCTTATGCGGTACTGTACCAAATGCTTTCTGAAAATCCAAATATATGATGTCATAAGCCCTGCTCTGGTCATAAGTCTTGGTGGCCTCTTCAAAAAATTCCAGAAGGTTTGTCAGGCATGACCTTCCTTTACTTAAACCATGTTGGCTATCCCTCAAGATATTGTTACGTTCAAGAAATAAGTCCAGCTCATCTTTTATGATAGATTCCAATATTTTGCACGCAATGCAAGTTAAACTGACTGGCCTGTAATTACCTGGCTCAGTACGGTCCCCTTTTTTATATATTGGTATTATATTGCCCTGTTTCCAATCATTTGGTATTTCTCCAGTTTCTAAAGACCGTCTAAAGATGGCAGATAGCGGCTTAAAGATGATCTCACTAACTTCCCTGAGCACTCTAGGATATAAGCCATCAGGACCCGCCGCCTTATCTGCCTTTAGTTGATGCAACTTGTCTAATACGACGTTATCCCTAACCTCAATTTCCGCTAAATAATCTTGAGCATTGGACAAGCCCTCTGGCCGAATAAAGACCCGCTCTAAGGTAAAATTCTCAACAAAGTAACCGTTTAAGGTGTCCGCAATATCCTTATTATCATATAGCAGCGATCCATTTTTATTCTTTATGCACTTGTATAGCATGTGCATGTATGGGTGTGTGTTTGTACTATATGTGTATAGCATGTGCATGTATGGGTGTGTGTATGCACTATATGTGTATAGCATGTGCATGTATAGGTGTGTGTTTGTACTATATGTGTATAGGTCAGGAGTGGGGAACCTCATCATTCAGGGCTAGTGTGGGTGCAGCTTTCATTCCAACTACGCACTTACACACCAGATTATACTGGTCAAGGTCCTCAGCAATGACTGCAGAGAGTGATGAGCGGTAGCAGGTGTGGAGCTGCTTGGTTGGAAGGAAAGCTGTTTCCACACCGGCCCTGTCTGGAGGAGGGTCTGTACTCCTCATATGGGTGGTTTAGCGAGTGCTGGTTTGGTCGGTGGGGCTGGAGGACTGGGGTTAGAGGTATAAACAGGAGATAATGACGAGATAACAGGCATCACCAGTGCAAACAAGTCAGCGAGAGTAAATTATCTTACCCCACAGACACATCTAGAAATTAGTCAAAATGACTTAAAATCAGTGGCTGGATTTCTTTTTCTATGAAAAAAAAAGGTTATAAAAATAAGTGTTTAAGTCCAACTGTAAGATTAAAGTTCTGGGTAAGAGTTTGTTATTGCAGTGTGCAGGCATGGAGGATTGATATCAGTGAGTTACAGCCGAAAACATGACCGACAGGAGTATGGGCGAGGATGTACAGTTACTGTGTGTTATTGAAATCAACCAATGAGCAGGCCTAATGCAAAGTTGTGCAGACTGGCTGTCCTCCATCTTGTTGCAGTATTGTACTGCAGTGATGTGTGGCCCAAGTACACAGCTAAGGCTCTGAATGCTGTTGGGAGCTCCGCCACATGGGGAGATGGGTGACATAATTAAAACAGGGCCGCAGCCAGAAGCGAAGTTAATTGAAAGTGGGAGTATCTCTCTCTCTCTCTCTCTCTCTATGTCTCGCTTGCTTTCGATTTCTCCGGCCGTTATCAGTGTGACTCTATTCTGGCTTCTCTTCACTTGCCAGTCTTATCAGCAGCTGACCGCAGCGAGCGGGGGACAGTCCAGAGGTGAAAGAGAGGGGGGGTGTGTAGTGTCCAGGGCGCGGGGTCGACCGGCCTGATAGCGGCTCCTGGGGCCCGGTGCATTGTGCCCCGATCAAGCGCTGTCCCGCGATGCCGATGGGCCGATTCACGACCTGTCCGTCATCCCCGCCGCTGCCGCTGTGAGATAAGGGCCTGAGGGGAGGGCGGGGCCCAGCCAAGGGACCCCCGTCAGACAGGGAACAGCGCCCGGGCAGGGGGGGGACGCATCGTCTGGATCGCTGGCGCCATCGCTGACGTTAGCGCCCGCCCAATGCGGCTCTTTGTCCCGGCCGACACAAAGGCCGCCACACCACACCTTCACTGAGACAATGAGGCTCGTCCTACAGCTGTCGGCCATTTTACCAGCATGTGTCACAAAACTGCCTTTTCATTCCATGGGCTTTAATGCAGGGGTGTCCATAAGGAGACGGCGACACATCTTACAGGCATTTCATTCTTCTCCCCTTCGCTTGATTGTGATTTTCCTCACCCTGACGGTAAAACTAATAGTCTGCACTTTTAATTTGAGAGTTTGCAATGCCAGCCAGTCCGCAAGCGCATGTTAGTGCTGCCTGTCATTGGACAGGCCTGTTCTGTGAAGCGCTGTGCAACAGGGCCTCGGATCGAGAGCTCGTACAGATGGTACCAGCCACGGTGGCTCTTATTTCATCTGAAATGGAAACTGCCAGCTGTGCCTCTCCCATCCTCCCACACACACTGCCGAACCACACACGCTCCTCGGGCGCAGTCAACCGTGAGCCGCCAACTCCTATCCCGCGCATGGCCGCGAGAGAGGGGCCAGCCAATCAGTAAAGGGCTGCGTCTCTCGATGGTGGCAGCTGGTAGCATGTGGCAGGCCTCAGTTAATTAAGGAGGGAAATGATGATTTTTTTTTCCTGGAGTGGATGAAATGGAGCTGTCGCCTTGACTTTGGCACATGGACCCAACGCTAATGAAGCTACAGCCCAAGAAGCAGTGGCTGGGTTACGCCCATGCCCTGGCCCCAGCCGGGAACATTTTGAGCCGTAATTCTGCTGATTGGCAGAGAGTTAGTCCGCAGTGAGAACCTGCTCTGATTGAGTCCTTACGCGCGGGCTTATCGATATGCCTGCTTGGACCCACCTTCGAGATCCATCACCCTGCAAGTTTTCAGCACAAACATCATGAAACTCACTTCTTCAGCTGCATGAGACTGAGTGCGGCAGACAGTTAGAATGAGGTGTTCCTGCTTCAGGTGGGAATGTAAACAAGTCTTGGGGATCCCTGCTTTCACCGACTGGTCTAAGGACTTGACTGCTTTAGTGTGTGTTTCTGTATACGTCCTGTACATGGGAAGACTTGTTCGTTACTAACGACCTTGTCGATAAAAGAGAGTCACGGGCAGCTATATCGCCGCGATGTTCTGGACCTGGCTGTGTGCTATCACACTAATGCAGCTCCCGGCTTCTCCGCAGAGCTCACAAACACAGCGCCGTCACGACACTTTCCATTTTTATAGGCAGCCATCTGTCATCTTAAAAGAACGAAAGATATGAAGATTAATATTGCGGACGCGGTCGGGGGATAAGAGGATGGAGGCTCGATGAGAAGCGGCTCGGCGGTCGAAGCGCTTCATCGCCGGCCGGAGCGCTTTTTAGATAGCGACTATTACTGTCATATTTCAACGTTTTGATGTCATTTCCCTTTCGCCACTCCGAGAGCAGCCCTGACTTTGTATGCAAATGTCTTGATGTGCAGCTCCATTCAAACAAAGAAATAGAGCAATAAATATCAATATATAAATGAAAAGCGCATTTGTAGAATAGGTGTCGGCCTCCTTCCACGATCCTGCGCTGTTTAGCTCTTCCAGAGAAACAATCTCAGGGGCATTAAATGAGCGAGGTGTAGGATGACTGATGAAACCGCTTTGCTGTACGCCGAGCGTGCACACATACACATGCACACACGCACGCGCGCGCACGCACACTCAGACACACACACACGCACACGCACACGCACACGCACACGCACACACACGCACACACACACTCATGCCATGTACCCAAGCTTCCTAGTTAATGCTTATGTGCAACTATGGTGCTGTCTGATTTGAAGTTTCCTTTCTTTTTTTGCTTGGCTCTAGGTAACATATTTAAACGAAATATTCTCCTTTTATTATTCTTTTATTTGTGTCTATTTTGAGGGTTGGTTTTCTGTGAATCACTGGAACTATAGGATCATCAGAGATGAGAGATGAAGCACAGATTTTGGTTTTGATCTGCCAGATGTCGTCATGGTGATGAACGCTGGTTCAGCAATAATATACCGCAGGCCTATAATGCAGCCTTTATAAGCTGTGATTTTACACCAGGCACCCAACTCCGGCCACTGCTGTACAATTTTGCTTTTATATTTCATGCTGCTCTACAATTTTGGGAATTGATGTCACGTCAACCTGTTCTGAGGTTTAGGTCCATCAGCTGTGTCTTTATTCGCCTATTCTCAAAATGCTTGTAATCTCCTTCCCCCAACCTTAGGAGCCTTTGATAAGTGTGGAGAAAAGCGATATTCATTCATTCCTCCATGCCTGACGCGATCCCTTCTTTAACCCCATAAAACCTATGGACCTCATATATGGGTCCGTCAAATGTAGCTGCTGTATTCAAACCTGTGAAACTTTAGGCCTGTTTGAAATTCTAGAGGAGATCCTAAGGTTTCCAGTGATCCCAAATATGTCCTGCTGAATAACAGGGAAATGTGTGTAAAATGAGGCACATATTTAGATATTTTCCATTTGCTGTAAGCTTGTGGCCATAAAAACATGGAGTCCTGGGTTTGAATATTTCTCTCAATATCAGTGTGATGTAGCTTCAGTGAAGAGCTGCAATCAGCAGATACAGAATATGTGTGTGTTACTGGACTGCAGTACGGGAAAAAGCTTTTTCTGACTTTGAACCCCCTTCAGGGAAAACGCAGGTGAAAAAGTCAGAGTTTATGGGGTTAAAGCACAAACTTAAAAGAGAGGCCTCGGAGTCTCGCGCTCCTTTTTAAAATCGCTCGACCAGAGCAGAAACAGGAGATGTGTAGCCCCACAGATCTGGAGTTTTTCCCCCCAAAGGCTGCATTCACGCTGGGCTTCTCTCCTCCATGATGTGTGCGTCTGTTTAATTGTAATAAACTGAACATGGACAAGGAGGTGACTAATCACTGTCCGTGTGATAAATGGTGTTATCGCACCCCTGGCCCCTTCAAAATTACTGCAGAAAAATTGCCACGAAGCGATTTTGAGGCGCATTTCCGCCGTGTTCTGTTTTTCATGAATCATCGTTACACTCCGGAGCGATAATTGTCTGTCGGCCCTGGCGAGCACGACGGCGGGGGCCTTGTGGAAAGGTGAGACCGTGGAGGTGCCTGTCGGGGGGTTAGAGTGGGGCGTCTGTATTTCCCCTGGTGAAGAAGGAGCACAGCTTCATAACAGCTTTCACGCCACAGTTTCCCAGCTAATGAGAGAAGCTGAGACACTTAACCTCTCCCGATTGGGCAGAGTCAGCCTTGTTAAATGATGCCATTGGGGCTCTGTGTGACTCACCCTGACCTGTACGCTGTATGAGATGCACACAGACTCTTCCTGGTCCACTGACAGCTGGAAAACCTGCTTCTTTAGCAGCCCAAATAACCCTCGCATGGGTCTCTTAGTCCAACCATCCTATAATGCTTAAAAACACTAGCCTTGTGTCGTAGCATCTCTGGCTTTGTAGTGTTTGTTTTTAAATGTAATCTTCATCCTGTCTGCTTGGCTGTCTTCCTGTAATTGGATATGGCTGATGTATGCCAATCGTGTAGTCTACACAGTACTTGTTCATTACTGACCTGATTGATGCTTTACATGAATTGCTCCTCGTCTGATCTGTCTTGTGGCTGTTTCAATGACCTTATTCTATGCGCATTCTGCAGTCACTTTGGGTAAAAGCATTTGCCAAGTAAAAATGATGTGACGGTTTTACGATAAACACAAGTTTGCTCACTCAGCTGCTTTCCATGAGTGATGGTGCGGTGATATTGCGCAGGACTGTGAATGCAGCTTAAGTATTCCAAATGTGAAAAAAAACAGCAACACGAGCGCTAAAAGTGAGTTCAGAACTAACGTAGATGCTGTTCGTCACAACAATCTTCAAACAGAAAAGCAGAACAGCATCAGATTACATTTGAACTCTTTGGAGCCATGTCTTTTTAATAGCAAAAGTTAAAAAAAAAGTCCTGAAAAACAAAGACAGAAATATTCTGCTTCAATTTTGAGTGTTTATCTGCAGTTATGACAGGCCGTAGGCTGTTAGAATCCGTGCAAAGTCATCTCTCGCTGACTGCATTTGACTCACAGTGGAGAGTGACTCTTTTATTAAGAGTAATGAATCGGATTAGGGGTGGTTTTAATTAGGGAGGCGACGGGGACGTCTCGAGCAAACAAAAGCCATTGTTCAGTTTACAGTTGTTGGCAATTAGTGACAATAACCCATTTATGGAAAAATTACTTTTCAAAATAATGAACTTGAAAAATTAATGTTTGCTTCACTTATTAAAGGATTTCATTGGAGACGAAGCAAGAATTATCATGCACAGTGAAGTATGGCCTTCACTTGCAACCAGCCCTCATTGTTAATTGGAGAACGCATATTTCCCTTTGCATAGAAATTAATGATTAAGTTTTGATTTATACTTTGTTTTGATTCAAATAGCACTCCCTAACTCTGAGTAATAATTTCATATGCTTGGCATAAGAATTGTTACAGTTCTGAATTCCTTGTCTCTTTCCTTCGCGAATAATTATTATCGTTGATGTATTGTCCCCTAAAGCCTGTGTATACGGTATTAATTTCACAGCTCATTGTAAACCACAGGCACTGCTACAACAGTGAGAGGGCAGCTCACCTAGAACAGAACAAATCCCTGTAATGAAGTTAGAGATCGCAGACCCCTGCCCTTTGCCCTTTCAGTGACCTCTTGTGGTAGAACACTGCTGTTGCATCTCTTTGATGTGGGACTGCAGAGTGGACAGACTTGTCAATCAATGCATCGGCCTTAGAGAGATGGAGTAGCAAGTTACTGGTTGAAGTCATTTAGTGGAAACTGTGGAAATTAGTATCCCCTGCTTCTGTAAGTGAGCTGCTGGGCCAACAGAAGGGGTAAGGCCACATGATAAACCATAAAATCATGTGTAAATACATGTTTATCTACTGGCTTTTACTGTTAATTATGCATTTTGCCTAGCCATTTACACATCCTGGCATATTTTAGAAAATTACCTGAACATTGCTGGTGAAAAGCCCCGCACTGTTAAACATCTTACCGCTGTTTATTTTGGAGGGGGGTGCATCAGTCTGAATTTATCAAATGCTCTAATTGGGGCGATTAATGCGGCTGTAATTGGTTGGGACAGGAAGCCAGCAGGTTGCGCTGCCCCCTGGAGGAAATTTACGGCTCTGGCGTCGGCTGCGGCTCAGGCGCCTGACCGAGAGCCTCTTCTGCGTGAAATGAAAAGCCGGAACCATTACAGACGCGGAGGGCAGCGGGAAAATGGCTCTAAAGTTACTCGGAGACTGGAAATGTATTTGCAAAGGCTGTGCGCTCTGCCCTTTGAGTTGGCTAATGGATGAGAGAACCAGCACAATGCCGAGACAATGGGAGTCGTTTAACTGGCCTGCTTCACGCCGGTCACTAACGCGCTGCACCCCGCTCACCCCTTCCGATACGCCTCGCCTCTCACTCACAAAGCAGTTTAGTTCTGCGGAGGAGTTTTTTGGCATTTTTAGAGATCATTGGAAATGAATCATTGGATTCTGTGCAGAACTCAAAGCCTTGCCGGGGGCCACCTTCTCTCAGTTAGCCTTTGTTTTTTAGGCTTTTTTCCAGTTCTGTGTGCTCTCCTCCTGTTTGTGTTATTCTGCTTCCCAGTGGAAGCGCTGCCCTCTCGCCAGTGTTTAGTTTCACTGTCTGGCTACACTTCTGCTGCAGTGAGCACTTCCTGCACTTCGAGTCGAATAAGAAGCGTCTCAGTTTGGCCCCATTAAAAAATGCACCGGGCCCTTCTGTTTTACAGGATACATCATTGGCTGACCCTTTGTGACTGGCTGCTAGCACAACCAATCAAAGATCTGCAGGGCATACTGGGAGCTCATTGCCAGTGACTCAAATGGTGGGAGAAATTCTGACGGAGGATCCCCAAATCCCTGCTTAATGGTTCATGGAATATATGGAGGACAGATGCTGAAATCTCAGAACTGGTCGGCGCAGAGGCAAGATAGCAAGTGAGATTTTTGGGCTTGCAGCACTGTTCGCATTTCCTGCCCTGACTATTACAATTTTACTTTTATCAATCAGATATTATTTTTGCAGAATGGGGTATCGGAGGAATGAGTCCTCCCTCTTTTGAAGAAACGGCACAATATTCTAACTGCCTCCGCGTGGAATAAAACGGGAGCAGGAGGTACTGGGCTCTATGACAGAAAACAAATCACCTGGACTGGTGGCGCCAAATTGAATTCACCATGAGCAACAAACATTACACGGGAAACGACAACCACATTCATCTCCTCTGACATCATCCTGTCCCAGGAAGCTCTGTACGTGTTCTGTGTCCTTGGGTCTGTCCCAGTATTTGAGATGTGTATCCCCCTCTTTGCCCACTGTGAAGTATGGGAATGAAGGTCAGCCTACAATATCACAGCAAGACCCTTAATCCTGTATCTAAGCAGGGAGATTGGCCTCCAGTTAGTTTAATCAACTGTAACTCGCTCTGTGTAAACGTTTCAGCAACATACCTGTAATGTTACTATTCAAAAAGGCGGGAGGTGACGGGAGGGACGGGGGATATACAGTGAGCACCATAATTCGTTGGACAGTGGCTCACTTTTTGTAATTTTGGTTCAGTTGGCTGAGTCAATTACCGGAAATGAATCCAGCTGAACTGCATTTTACATGCTGAAGAGGAGACTGAAGGCAAAAGTCCCTAAAACAAGCAGGAAGTGAAGATGCTGCAGTACAGGCCTGGCAGAGCATCACCAGGGAAGATACTCAGTAGTGAGTGTCTGGAGATTATGCATCAGACACTTATAACAAAGTCATAGCAAAGGACATGTGACCAGACATTAAAAAAAAATTCTCAATTTTGTATTTTTTGTGATGTACCTGAATTGAGTGGATTATGTTGAAAAGGTGCTGTCATTTCCCAACAGTTCATCCCATTTGGATGAAAACAGCCTCCATTTAACGCTGACAGTCTTCCTCTCACCCTGATTACCACTGCAGCCTTTCAAAGGCGCTGAAACCTCAGACGCCCAGTTTTTACAAAAGCAAACACGACTGCTCCGCTCAAGTTAATTAAGATATCAGATATGCTCAACATTTTTATAGTTAACCATAGCATTTCATGGTATGAAATGTTGCTTATACATTCCAGCACAAGTTGGAAGGATTTATTTACAGCAAAATGCAGCAGATTTTACATATCGCGAGCAGATATTCAGAGATGCATGATCAGTTTGAATTAGACTCTGTGCTGAAGACCTTGATTAGTAGCATCAGGTGTGTAACAGCTTAGTTGGAACGAAAGCTGCACCCACACTGGCACTTTCTGGGTAAGATTGAGGACCCGAAGGCAGTTGGAAAAAACACTGAAATATCTGTATTTGGGCCCAGGAGTCAATTAGCATGAGAGGTTAATTTCTGCATGTGAGTGCGAAAGGGTTAAATACAGAATGGAGATGTGACATACATCTCTCCAATGACTTGTGGAGCTCACTGTATTGTGTGTAAGGATGTGCAGTATCTGTTTTGGTGGAATCTGTGGCTTTCATCTTATGCCTGGTTTAGTGCAGCTGAACCTCAGGTCAGTCCATCATTCCTGTAACTTAATCATCACAGGGGCGACCCTGATGACATTTCACCTCACAGCTATTCATGCTGTAAACTAGCAGAAGGGCCTCCCAGCAGAGAAACGCTTTCCCCTCATTCTTTTTAAAGTGAAGCAATGAAAGTTACAGTCTAAGAGTTAAGTTTTGGCTCCTCAAATTATGTAAAAAAATTCTGTTTTGGTGCACCGCGCTGAAGCTTAATCGATTCGGCCTTTTTTAAAACCCAGATTTATTCGATCAAGGTCTCGATATAAACAGGCCCCATAAATCAAGCACATGAGGCGAATGCCTGCACTGCATAATGGTTTCCCATTTCCTAAATGGCTTCATATTGGTTTTTTTCCCCTCCTCAACCAAAGAAAATATGCATTTATACATGATTTCATTTGGAGTTAAGTGCTGTTATAACCAATAACACTTGACTGGGAAAATTCCCTAAACATGATTTATCCATTCCATTAATTATGAATTAAGTTGGTGTATTAACATTTTGACAACCTTGGTTTGTAAAGTGGCTTTTTATTGAGTTATACTTGCCGTGTTGCGCTCTGGCCAAAGTGCACCTTTTCTGACCTGAGAGGAGAGTTTATGAGAGAGGTCAAACCACTAATAGTATTTTAAGCTGTCGTACTGCCATTGATGAGCAACGGAAATGAATATGAGCAGTGCAGTTGGTAATGGACAGCAAATTTCTATATTTAATTATCCTCAATTGTTTCTTTCTGAGGCTGCTTTTTTTAAATTATGCTCAAATTCATGCCGAGAATCGTACTGAGAATTATTACCAATCTATGAGAACACCCTGGCCTTTAATTGGTGACATTAATATTGCACAACAAGATATTGCACTATTGACATCATAAAGGATCTGGCTGTTCCGGTTGATTCTATCCAATCACCCGTGTTCTGTGTTTTTTTTTGTTTTTGTTGCCCGTTTTAATCTGTGTAATGCATTGCCAGCCATCGAGAGTCTGAATTTAACTGTCTTTAAGTTAACATGAAGTGAGAGTTATCCAATAATGCATCATAATTACCTCCAGCGCTTCCCTCAGTCATAGCTAAAGAAACAACATTCATTCTGCTCTCCAATATCCTGGGTTCAGCTGCTCTGCTTGCACAGAGTATAAAAGTGCAGATTGAAGAAATGAATGATCTGAAACTGCACATTTCACCGCATCGCCGAACAGCCAGTCTTGTTTGCCCAACAGAGCCTCCATGACCGTTATAACTACAAATAAAAGGACACTTTGAATTCCTCACGATGCAAAGTGAAGCTAATAATGTGATTCGAGATGCTTCCTCACTTCTACAGCCTTGCTTTTCTTCACGCCATCTTTGGCTTGACTTCTCGAACTTCGGTCTCATAACGCTGGTGAGTAAACATGATTGAACGCCGAATCAAACACCCGCAATTCCATCACTGAAAAGACCTCTTTCCGCAAACCGCATTAGATATATCCCCTCCTGCACCAAAGTGATAGTTTCACGCATTATTGCCTTTTCTTTTCTCGACCCTGAAGGTCTACAGTCCTCGTAAACGGCCCTCTGTAGTCATCTGTTACCCGTTGCCCGGGGGTTAAGTCAAGATCTTGTATTAAATATAGAAACGCTGCAGACGGTTATAATGAGGCGTCTCTCTGAACCCTGCCTGCACAGGTGCAGGTTAAGTCTCATTTGCATGTTCTCAGGGCACCTCACTCCCCAGATGCATGCCTCAGTTACCTAGCAACAGTTGCTTTCAAGAAATAGTCATCTGAAGATGTCTCTTGGACCTCGGTATTTGTTCAGTGTAAACTTTAAGCAGTGAGAGCCTTAATGGAAGCAAGTCACCAGTTGTAGGCCCAAACCTCCTATCTCCCTGATAAGTATGATAGACAGTGTGCCATCTGAGTATGAATGTATAGTACCATTGTAATACACATACCAGCCCAGAGCCCCTTCGGTTTGGTCTCTTCCACTTTTAGAAGACCTCTGCCGACCTTTTCATTCGGTTCCTTCTGGTTTCAGAAGATCTTCTGCCTCTTGCAAGGAATTGTCGGAAGAGTCAGCAGCCAGCAGCCATAATGTCTACAACTGCAGTGAGTGTGGTGCCTGCTTTTACACTGCAGCAGCTGTAGTTAGCCACAATTGTTGCCAAACGAATGGTAAGGACAATTTGGGGGTATTTTACGTTTGATGAGCGATATTAATTGCATTAGTGCACAAGCACAGTGTAGTTGTATTCACATACAAGATGTGTTTCTGCTGTAGCAGTACAAGTGGTTTATATCTCCAGTAACTTCGGATTTACAAACACAGAGGAACACCTCTGCAGGTTCTGGAAGAGCCGAGTCAGATTCGCCTCCGGGCAGGAGGTCATATGTAAGCTCCAATCAGGTGGCTGCGCATGACTAATCCTGAGCCAATCACTGCTGCACGTTATGGCACCATTTCCTTGGAGAGTATAGTAAATGCAGTTAAAGCCTTAAGCTGTTTTTTTTTAAAACTCGTGAGGACGCGGAAGGTGTCTTCAGCAGATTGAGTTCAGATGGGGTCTTTCAGAAACGAGATAGCTGCACACAATTAACCAGCGCAAACAATTAGCGCGCTGGCAGAGAAAGCTGCCATAGGCTCCCATTTAAATGATAACGTAAATCATTCAGCCCTATACAAGGAAAAAAAATCTAAGTGTAAAAACAAACAAAACCAACCGGTATTCAATTAAATTTCTCTCGCAAAGCGAGCGTCTGACTCAACGCATTAGTGTGTGCTGTACCACTGATTTGCTCAAGAGGTGGCTCATGTAATTAACTTTATATAATGAACCATTAGGATTAAGCCAATATTTGTATGGCCGAGTGGCAGCCTGAGACGTAGAGTCTGAGCCAGTGTGGGATAATAACCGTCTGGGGGGGTGGGGGTGAGACCAGAGTCGTTGAGCTTTCGTTTTTGCATTTCTCCACCAATCACATCCAAGCTTTTGCTGTTTTTTTTATTAATCAATTTTATCAATTCACCTCCAGACTGTTTGATAATGTAATTTTCAGTGAAAGGTATTTGTTAGTGCAATGTGGACTTTAGTATGCACTGCAGAGTTTAGTGTGTATCGCCCGGGCGTGTGGAGGAATCTCTGCGCTGTATCACTGGGGAATTGAGTTGACCTTGATCTCTGCAGGGAAACGTCGATTTTATCTATTGATTTTTGCAGTCAGTGCAAAGTTTGGGAAAACTCTTTAGATTTCTTGGAGCGCTAAAAGAGACTGACTTTTTGGGCTTCAGAAGGTAGTGCTTCTTACAGCAGCAGTAATGGATGGACGTGATTGAGAGTAAATCACAATCTGCTCAATGTAATAATAATAATGAGTACTGGAGAAAATATTGATAATTTGTGCATATTAATCATGGTGGAATGGGGGCAGAGGAGTCTCTTTGCTCCACCCTCACCTGTGATTGGCTGGTTCTGTCGTGAGTGACAGCTGGGGTGTGCAGCCTGAGGAGCTGTAATCCCTGCAGGCAGTAAATATAACGGGGGCGAGGAGAGAGGCCGCCAGCAGCACTGCTTTTACAGCTTTTAGAGTGCTTCCCTGAGACTGTGGAGCAAAGGGGATTAATGCTGGGTGTCGGGTCTCCCGGGAGACTGATGGCTTCCCTCGGGGGTGATGTGTGTTTGGGTGTGACGGGAGGGGGGGACAGGAGGGGGCTCCGCAGACCAGCCCCTCATTCGTTAGACAGGCGGTGGTGGGGCCGGTGATAAATGGCGGTAAGACCGGCCCCCTCTTCTGGGGCTGCCAGCTCCCCACCTCTTCCTCTTCCCCTGCCTTATCCCAAAATCTCCCCCTTATCCCTGTATGTCTGGAGCGCGCTCGCGGGTCTTTATCTGACAACAGGAGTCGGCCGAGAGAGAAATATGTGGCGGGAGCGTCGCTGTGGAAGTTAGCGTAGCCGAGCAGGAGTGAGAGAGGCGTGGTCTCTTGGGGGCGCTGTAAATTTCTGCCATTTGAACAATTAATGGCAATGGAAATGTGCATGTAGGCGTATGTGTGTTCAAGGCTCTTTTTTTCTGCAACGCATTTGCTCTCTTTCAAAACTCTGGCGAATTGTTCCCAGCGAGCATCTTTTTGGTGCTCAGTTAGTTGTCAGGCCTTGGCAGCGATCGGAGCAGCATGCTCCCGGCAGGCCCTGAATTTTCTCTGCCAAACTACCGGGAGCTGGGACAGTGCAGGGAGAATCTGATTTCGCCTGAAACTTTGCTTGTTCAGTCTCGTCCAGCACTCCTCTTCGAGCTTGGCATGTGTGCGGACTGTGTGTTATATGCGGTAGTGTGATGCTAGTGAGACCACTGTCACCTGCCCTGAGAGGACAAAACGGAAATATGTGCGACGTACCACCTCCCTCTTCCTGCAGGAAGTGGAAATAAAGGGAACTATTGCCGAGGGTAGAATAAGAAACGAGGAGGTCCAGGGGTCAAGGGAGAAGGTCGCACAGCTGACGAAACACAGCTGATCCCGCAGCGGGTGTGTTGAACATGCCTGCTATTCAGGCCCTTGTGAACTCAGCTAAGCCTGCTGTGAGGTGGCTGGTGCTGTCCGTGGTGCTGAAGGGACAGTGCTACATCACCCCTCCAGGGCTCATCACTGGGAGAATATACATTTTACCCTGTTCATTATCCCCTGCACTGTGCCACTGTATTACACCTGCGAGTCTCCCGCGTCTGCAGCTGTCCTTCATCCTCTCTGTACCAGTATAAAGGTTTAACGGCACACACGTTTGACTGAAGAGGGATCAATAATGTTCGAGATCAGCTACTGTTTGTCTCCTTTTTGTAATATTGATCTGACTTAATGAGTTTAGGCTACTTATACAATCGTCGTGCTTGTTTAGAAAATTCCATGATGCTGGTATTCGCATTCTGCAGAGGATCTGCCAGCGGCATGGAATTTGATTGGCCCCCCAGATGCCACTCCAGAATCCTACAGTATGATTGGGTATCTCTCACGGAACCTTTAGAGGCGGGACCTGGCTGATGGTCAGGCTTGTTTTTGCTCTGTTAATCTCACGTTTCGTTGCATGTTGAGGGGTGTGGGCTAAAAAAAAGCAGATAATACAGATATATTTTATTTGGGTTATTACTGTTATAATCGGGTGTGCTGCACACAGTGCACATCAGTCAGAAATATCAGAATGTGCCGCTGGCATTAACACACCTGAGCTCACACAAGTGCCCACAGAGAGACCGGGCAAAGCGGCTCATAGACAGAACAAGCCAAGCAGGCGACACAGTGCTGCACCCCAGTGTCTTACCTGACTGCTCACACACTGCCCAGAAATTAGTGACATCGGTCAGCCAGCACAAGCCTGTCCACATATTTACTGATTACACGGCAAGTCAAGATATTCATGATACTTGAAGCAAAGTGTGTGTGTGTGTGTGTGTGTGTGTGTGTGTGTGTGTGTGTGTGTTGTGTGTGGCACTCCTATCGGAGTCACAGGCTGTCTACATCAAGTGGCGGAGGTGTTCATGAATATTTATTCCATGTGAACTGAAGTGCTTTGTCATAGTAAGTTTTGTGCAGTATGTAGGTGGGTGGTTCACAGTGGCTTGGGCAGCCCAGATCACAGACTGTGTCGTGTGTGAGTGTGTGTTCCAGGGCTGCATGTGCGTGAATCATGTGTGTGAACATGTTAACTCCTTATGATGGAGTCCTGTGGGTTTTCTGTGGGACCAGCCTGGATAAGCAGCTCAGACTGCAGACAGAGGCTCCCTGCTGGTGTTTCCGACACACACCCTCCTGCATTTATCAGACCACAACCTGGGGCCATCCTTCAGAGGTTATCATCGCTCTGCGTCCTCTCCCGCTCCACACACACACACACACACACGCCCTAACGATGCCTCTGATCGATGAGATTCATCCCCTCACTTTTCAACCACTTTTTATGCCAGACCTCAGTAAAACAGACTCCCTTCCCTGCCATTTTCTGGAGATGATTGAAGCCTCCTGAGTCGTTCCTTTCTCTCTCTCTCTCTCTCTTTCTCTCTCACTCTGTTTCTCTTTGAGCTTACTGTGACACAACCTTGAAAGGAGTGTGTATTAGCTGTATTGACGTGATGGCAGTCGGATCTCTCCGCATAATGCAGACCAGGTGCTGTGTCTTTGTGTTCATTGTTTATAATAACTGAACGCTCTGGTACTCCCCCTTTCAGCTGTAATATAAATAGCAAGAATAGCCTAGAAATATTATGGAATGTTGCACACAGTCTGATGCAATGGCAAATTAATATTAGAATTGAGTAAGCCTATCTTTGTTTGCTTAAAAGGGCCTGAAGAATCATTCAATAACATTTTTCTTTTCTCGATGAACAGAAGCACTCCAAACAACCTCGGCCGATTCCGTCAGCTCTTGCCATCTGATGGAGTTT
This sequence comes from Gymnothorax javanicus, assembly GCA_029692085.1. NCBI lineage: Eukaryota > Metazoa > Chordata > Actinopteri > Anguilliformes > Muraenidae > Gymnothorax > Gymnothorax javanicus. Next base: position 22,043,639 of record CM056212.1, on the reverse strand, counting down.
GTTTTGATTAATAAAAGTTGATGAAATTCCGACGGCGTTAGACGCATTTCCGTTCATTGATAAATTCTCAGGAGGAAATGAAGGCTAGCAATTATCTCTCCCATCGTGATTTGGGCCTGGCTCGCGAGCCGCTGCGATCCTCCTGCCGCCAATGCCCATCTCTGCGGTATTTATTGCAGAGGCAGATTGTGCATTGATTAAAATAAGTGCATTCCAAAGATTACTGAGGCCAGTATTGGAGAAAATCTGACTCACACAGTGGAAAGATGCAACGGGATGATTATAAAGCTTTACTTTAGAATACAGGTATAATAGTAATAATAGTGGTTTGTACCTTTCTTTTCTCTCTCTCTGTCTCACACACACACAAACAGGTTGAATGGAGCCACATTCATAAGCAGCGTGTATCATTCTTACAAACAAACATTAGAGCTCTGAATGACTTCAGAGGCAAAGCATGTTTGGAGGTTTACATTCACACCGTTCGATCATTGTCGAAGGTTCAATTAGCAACCGCAGAATCACTGTTAGCCTGGCTGCCTCAGCCGAGACCTGTAACACCCTGCCCATGATGCTTATCCGGAGTAATTTGAAATAAAAATCTGCTTCGTTTTGTACTTTGCACTTGAGTTCAATATAACAAAAAATAACCCAGGAATATTATGTCAGAATGCCCCAAAAATATGTTTCCTGCTCAGCTGCTCTCACTCCAAGCATTCGTCTTTATTACCCATTTGCTGGCCACTCCCAACCCTTGGCCGGTTTAAAAGTGCAGTTTGATTTGCGGCAGCGAAGCTTCCCGGGCAGTTAACCGCACCACATGATATACGGCCCTGGATTATGATGAAGGAACGAGGCAAGTGCAGCCTTGCCGTGATTGGCTGGAATCGGGGCAGAAGTGCAGGCTAACAGTATTGGCTAACGGCTACATTTCAGCATTTACGAGGCCGGGGGCAGCCTTCATTTCACATATTTCTCCAAAACCGTAATTTAAGGGGGTAGATGCTCAGTGACGTTGAAGTAGCACCAGGCTAACTCACTGAGGAGGGCTAAGCGCCAGCTCAGAAAGTGCTTAGTAGCCAAAAAATCCAAGATGGAGTAAGATGGCGGACTTCATAGTTTATTAAGGAGAATTTGTTTCATGTGAGGGGAGGAAACTGCTCTATTGTTTTAATTCTCTGTCACGCAGGGTATTTGGGGCTCGAGTGGCTCTTGCTCACTATAGCGCCAGCAGGTGGCCGACCTGTGCTATGTCCAAACTAGTCATAGCATGCAGGGGACACACTGGTGTCTAAATGTAAAAAAATCATTCATTAACCCTTAGAGCGCTGAAATACACTTAAAAAATATATAAATTTAATTATCTTGTGCTGTTGAAAACCCATGATAGGTTTTGACTTTGATTTTGATATCTTACATCATTGAGTTGCTATAGCTGCATTTAGCACTGTAAGGGTTAATTAAGTCATTTATAAATAATCATTGCCCAATGATCACAGCAGGGACATTAATTGCTCGCTGTACGGGAATTTAGATGGGCCAATCGGACACAGAAGATAACACTCGGATACAAAAGAGTGCGTTCTTTTCAATCAGCCTGCGGTCCGATGCGAGGGGACTGCCTGTCTCTCCTGAGAGCTCAGTCCGGCCCGAGGGTGCAGCAGTGAGGTTAATTCTGTAATGGAAGCTTATTACAGCCAAGTGTCCTTAAATCACCCTGCACTGCATCAATTCTGGGCCGATTTCAGCATCAGTGTGTGTCTGTGGGTGTGTGTTTGTCGAGCCGCCAAGATGAGGCTTCGTTTTCTTGGCTCGTTTCCTGATCTTGTGCAGAAACGTTGATTACTAGCTTCACTGTGATTGGCTGTAGTGTAGGTCATTCTCTCGCTGTTTTCCGTCCGAGTCAATGGCAACTGTAACGTAAAAATATGAGGTCATATGTAATGTTAGTGATATCAACACCCAGACTACCTTTTCCGTCCATCTCTTAAGCTTGTGTACTGTCCAGACACCAGAGAAATGTTTTTGGGACAAATTGGGAGCAGATTACGTCACTGCATCGCACACGATTAGCGGACATGGTGTCTTCACTGTGCAGATTGTACCGCATGTTGGCACCCAAAAGCTGTATTTACACATGCTTTTCACCAAGCCATAGAAAAGTCAGTGAGTGATGTCACAGTGATTTGTTTTGTGTTTTTTCTACACTCTTGAGTGTGTGTGTGTGTGTGTGTGTGTGTTTGGTCAGGCCTATGCTCCAGTGTCATGGGGACCAGTTAGAGCAGATGGACAGTCGCAGATGAAACTCAGGTTAAATACTTTACTCTGGGGTTTCGTGATCATGTGTCGGGCCTGCGTTCCAGCTCATGAAAATGCCAGTTCCCTCCTCTACGAGATACTCCTCATCTTGTAGTTTCTATGCTGTAGAACCTCATCCCGTCGTAACTCCTTGGTAAAGCGCTATTATGTGCCCCTGAAAGGATTTATGTTGCATTGTGGCTGTACGTTGACTGCAGTGTCTAAAATGACATAAAAGAGGCCATTGTGCCATTGAAATTCTCAGCTTTTAGAAATAAAGGCTTTTGTCAGCACTGATGCTGCATCTCTATGACTTGACATTGAAAGCAGAGTTGTGGTCATCACAGTCAGACTGCCTGTCAGGAATCTTGGCCACACCCCTCAGGCCGACACGTGAGTTCCGTTACAGGCACGTGTCGCCCGCCTTACTTTCAGGACCCTCACGAATTCCGTAACGGCAACCTGTCGCGAGACTTTCTCAAAAAAAAAAAAAAAATAAATCAGAACACGGACGGCCCGTGAAATGTTCCGCTCCTGGCCGCGTCTCCTCACTGTCCCCCCGGAAGGCGGAGGCGTAATTTGGAGGCGCGGGAGGCGTACGGGAGCCAGATGAGGAGGCTTAAATGGCTCTGCGGCCGCGCGGGACGCATAAACGGCTGGGGCGCATCCGCCAATCGACAAGAGGATTGAGCCGGGCCCTCGGAGCTCCGCTAAAACAGTTTACGGAGAAAAGTTTAGCGCGTCTTTAAAAAACCATTACCCAGCTCCCAGCCCATTATCGCCTTACCGTTTCTCTGCCTCCCCTGTGGGGCGGATCTATATTTAAATGAATTACCCGCTCCAGACCAACAGCTCGGGCTGCTGCCTTTCCTCTCCCAAATTTAGTCTCGGTCCATGTTTTCAAACTAAACAAAATGCTGCCTGTATCAGTTACCTTTGATGCTCGGCAGCCTGAGAGCTAAAGAGCTGCAGCTAAACTCCTCTCCTTGGCTGCTGTTGCGTTTAAAAATTGCTGCAGCAGAGGAGCCGTTAACCGTAAGACGCGTGCTGCATATCGCTCATCGCAAGGCTAAATGCTGCCACAACTATGGCGCTGTTGTCTCGCTGCTCTTACTGTTATTGCTGATTTTAATACACATTTATGGATTTTCTTTCATTCATGTATTTGTTTTGATCAGTGGTAAATAAACACTGGGCAGGAATCCTCTCGAAGTTTGATTGGTGGATGGCAAACGGGGAAAAAAACTCTGTGGCACTGAACATGCGTTTCATTACATGCAGCTTAAATGAGGTCGTTAAACAGTGCACTGTACGTTTAAAAGCCCGTCATTTGCTCCAAAGGCTTCACATGTGTTCATAATTATTTAATTATTAGAGTTGTAAGTGCGTGTTGCAGCATACGGTCTTTAGTCTATGGCACCCCCGATGGGAACATGAATATAATGTGTGATCATTAAAAGGCATGGCAGTATTAACTCAATATACACTGTTGGAGGCATTTCATGTGAAAGTACCCATAATCCTCTGAGCTTCACATGTTAGGGAGAACGGGCTCTTAGTGTGGGTGGGCTGTTTCAGCGCCAATGATAACTTGTGGCAACATGGCAGAAATATAGCAATCCTTTCCCGTACATAGTTATATGTTAAAAGGAGATAGTGACTTACTTCCCATGAGTTATTTTCCTGTGGGTCTGTGATAATTTACTGCGCTGGAGTGCGTGAAGTGTGCACATGTGGGGAAACTATTCGTCTCCAAAGTGTAATATTTCTCCTACACGTTAGATCAGATATGAGGATGTCTCACCTTCAGCCATATATGCCCTCGCCGGGGATATTGCCTGATTGATGATGTCGGTCTCCGGGGAAACCGTGAACGAACCAATCAGGTGAGGAGGAAGTTGCTTCTGCCCGTCAACTGGCCCACCTGCACACCCTGGTACTGGTTCTGAAAGGGCGATAAAAAAACAAAGCGTTCCTCTCTTGGGGTTTGTGTACCAGTCTGTCTCCTCCATCTCGCTCGATCACTCCCTCGTCTCATGTCCTGTCCTTCAGGGCATCTCCCTCCATCGCTGCCTCGTCTCATGTCCTGTCCTTCAGGGCATCTCCCTCCATCGCTGCCTCGTCTCATGTCCTGTCCTTCAGGGCGTGCGCAGACCGGCTGAGACACCCTGATCTCCCCTCTCTTCATCTCAAATACGTTTGTAGATGTCACCGGATACAGATAAAAACAAACCTGGAAACATGGTGGTGAGTTAAGTCAAGGGAAGCAGAGGGCATGGATGCGTTTCGATTACAGATCAAACTCCTCAGACTCACCGGCGTCGCCTGTAAATCTGCCGCTGCCTCTGGATGGGACCTCTGCAGTGATCATGAGCGGCTGTGGTGTGTGGCGTTTGTTCTATGAAAGCTATCTGAGGGGGACACACAGCATGTGGAGTATGGGCTCAGTACCTGAGACTCTGTGTGGTCCAGTGCATCAGACCCAGCTAATGGATGAGGTCCGCTCTGTCCTCCCAGTCTGAGCTTCACTGCTGGTGCGCCTCTCCAGAACTCTGCAGTGCTAACACACTCCCAGCCGAGCCCCTCCTCTCCCCAACTCATCGCACTTTCTAATGAACTCACTCGAGTTTAAAATTGATAAAGTCTTGGCCCGATTCGGTCCTCCGACTTTGATTGGTCAGCTCTGATGGGGTAAATTTTTAATGATGCTCCTCGCAGTAATTTCAAACAGCTCATCTGATTCGGGGGTGTCCCCGGCCGCCGTGAGCGGAATAAAGATGGGGTTCCTGCGCTTTTCGTGGGAAGAAATCCAGCTCTGGCCCGGGGAACGAGTAAAGTCATTTCTTACTCGGCAAATGGTCTTCGATCCCTCGGCGCAGTGCTGCTGGTCAACCACTCAGAGGTAAATTACCGGTCAATAGCAGTTTCAAATGGAAAATATGTTAAACTCGACCCATGTGTGATTGAAACACACATGCACACACACACACACACACACACACACACCGTGCATGGATGTAATGGGAATTTGCATTGAGATTTGTCAGTAGCACGTTAGCACTAACGAAAGGTCCATTAGTGTGTGAGTTTAATGGGCTCTCCTTCCCTGGCTCTGAACCCATAACAGGCTCATAACGGCCTGTTCTCCAGTGATGGATGGAGACGGAGCTGCAGTGGCCCGGTGCTCGTGGTATGACGACGCCCCTCGTCTGAGCACGCGTGTGAGAAACTCACTGTCGAGCCCGACGATCACGGCGCTAAACCGTTTTCAAAGTTCATCTGCACCCATCAGCCAGCCCGTGTCTTTTTCTTCGTAAGCCGGCGGTTACCTTTATCTCTGGCGGAGCGATAGTTCGCGGTGGTGACGCAGTCGTCATTTAGCCTGGGTCAGCCGCTACTCAGAGCAGGTTAGCGGTGATTTATGGAGCCGTGACGAGGTGCTCGCCCATCAAAGCCTTCGCCCAGGTCCTTAATGCTACCCATCATCACTGAAGCAGCCTGTGCATACAGGGCATTAACTGCTCATGAGCCCCAGTGGCGAATCCAGACAGAGATGGAGGCAGTTTGTCTGCTGCTGCTTTAGTGCCTGAAGAAAGGGGTGAAAACGGCTCCTCTGTGTCTCTGAAGAGCGAGACTCTTTGAACAGCAAAACAGCTCCGTCCTGGAGCCACTGCGAGCTCCGCTGAGATTATAAAAAAATTCTCCAATGAAGATGTGCCAAAGCACACTTTTAATATGAGAGTGGAGACTGAGGATATGATTGTAGCATTTCTGGGCAAATTGTTATTATAATTTTGTTTTTTTTTTTCTTCAACATACCAGCAACCTGCTTCCCTGGTCAAGGGTTTTAGCCACAGAACACAGAATCATTTTGTTTTTTTACTTCTTGACCAATAAAGTCATAAATTGTAATTGCTGCATTGCGAGAGATGAGGTTTTGATTAGCAGGGAATAACTCTCTGTTTATGTAGGAGAGAGGTGTGGTCTCCGTCACCGTAGTGGTATAAAAATGAGCGGATTGGACTATATGCCCCACGGCTACCCCAACGGGACCCTGATGTCGAACGGGGGGCAGCGCGAGAGAATCACTGGTCAGCTTTGATAGGCTGTGGCCTGCGTTATAGTGACATTTACACTCACCCACTTGAATAATAAGTTATGTATTTTTGTATATTTCACACTTAAGGTATTTCAAACATTTCTGCTATATTTTGCCAGGTTTTATTTACATTTTTTTGCTATGAAGATGTTGGTTATTTGCATATTATTAGGGGTCATTTTTATTGGAGTCGATATGGAGTGGACACCACAGGTTATTGAGCGGTAGATTTGTGATGCTCTAATGACAGGTGTGCTTCGATGTGCAATGACAGATCTTCAGGAGTATATTTGAAGTACAAAATGGCCGCCCCATGAGGGTTTGGTTTGTCAGTGCGGGGAGTCGGTCCGGGGTTGACGGCTGTACCTGGTGTCCTGAGCTCGTTTTTCAGGCTAGGTGCCTTAATCTGGAACAATGAGTCAAGTTGAATAGGGCATCGCCCTCCCAGCTGCTCACCATTGGGCTGGAAAAACAAACAGCGGCTGCGAGAGACGACTTGACCAGGGGTCAGAGGTCACAATCTGCCGCAGGGGTCCTGCCCGCCAAACTGTCAGGCCGGGGGAAAAAAATGACTGAATTAGGCCGAGTATCTAACCCCGCAGCCTATAACACGGCCAGGAATGCTGGGCCTCTGAAAAATACTGCACAGTTAGTTGTGTTACCACGGCAGCAGTGTTATTAATATTGTCAATCTATTGCTTCATTAGTGTTGATCCTCAGTCATCTTGGAATTTTTGTGAACCTGGCTGTTTGTGAGCCCAATCAGCTAAAATGGGCATGACCTCTCTCACACCTGCATTTCATGCACTACCTGCAGTGTGTGTGTGTGTGTCTGTGTGTGTGTCTGTGTCCAATCTTAAGGTCCTTCCTGAGAGCGGGCAGTGTATCCACAACACACGTTAGCCTCAGATGCACCTCTTACCTCTTTTGACCGATCCGCAGACTCGGCGATGATTAATTTTGTCAAAGACTCCCAGAGTAATTCTGGGCTCCTGTCGAACTGCCCTCCAGCTATCATTTTCCTGCCCGTATATAGTGTTGATGAGCGAGGCTAAAGGATTGAGCTCTGGCCACAGAACATGAGTAAGCACTATGGACTCTCAGGAACACAGCTGTGCAAAGATAAATGGGGCCGTAACACTGGACTCACCTCTGCTCCAGTCCAAAGCATATAGCAGGAATATACTGTAATGTCCCCACTATAGCTCTGCAGTATACTGCTTGGCACTCTTGGTTTATGTACAGTGTGCAACAGCTCATATCACGATATGGCGCAATATGATACTATACAGAGGATCTCAAACGAGTGAGCCCGAGATATCAAATTTATAATACTCGAGTAGTCATTTTCATTTATTCCTTGCCTTGGCAAATTAATTTATTAATTTTATTTGATTAATAAATTCAGGTTTCTAAGATAAGTAACATTATTACGTTAGTGGTGAAAGCATGCTAGCTCGCAATTTATTCATCCCATTGACTTGAATAGAAGCTAACACTAGTGATGGTTCACAGTTACCAGCAGGATTGCAAAGATATTGGTTTAATTTTACCAGTGAACGGAATCTGACCAATCCCGATGCAGGAAAGCTGTATTACACATGTGTAATATCAAACATGTATGACATGGCTCCATTGCGCCCATTTTTAAGTAGTTATGGGATAAACTTTATTACCCAAGTAGGAAAATTTCTCTGGGTCTCAGTGTCTCCGAATACAACAACTGCGGCCGTCTTGTGGTCAGAGAACCCGATCAGAACAGCTTATGAGAATTATAATTATTATTATTAAAACATTCAGTTCACTCACTCTGCAAATATAGCCAAATAAATAGTACTGACAATAGAAACAAAAGCTCCATGGTGTGTGCTTCTTTCCATTGCCATAATATTTTGCACATTGTTTTTTCAGATTGAAATAATATTCGGGATGCAGCAAAAAAAAAAAAAAAAAAAAAGAAAAATTGTACAATCATATTAGTATTTCTGACTGCTTGGATGGAGAAAACACTCCTTCAAAGTAAAAGTCACTGAACTGGCAGATTCATCTGTGCATGTGTATGTATTATCACTTATCTTGGATCGTGCACAAAAATCCTCTGATATTTTTTCTCTCAAGGGCTGTGAAGATATTATTTCCAATCCCAATGATGATCTGCGGAGAATCGTGTGGCATGTGTTGCTTCAATCCCTCTGTATGGAAAATTCTGCTCTGCTCTGCTGCACAGAGGATTTGGCGTTCCTTAGGGAACATTAAATACAATCATACGCTCTGTGAAGAATGCAGAACTCCTCTTCGCAGACTCTGCTATGCCAGCTGTATCGCTTCACCTACCTGCATATTGGTTTGTTGACGAAAGGTATTTGGTTTGTGAACAGATGCACCTGTTTTATTTTCGGTTACAAGTAATTCTTGCCGGTGTCTGTGTGTGTCTTGGTGAATCCCTGTGCCTCTGTAGCACTGAATGAACACAGCATAAGCATCAGTAAACCAGAAAACTAGCACTCCTACACTCAGACCAGCCCACACCTGCATCACAAGGCCACACTCACCCAGACCTGGCCCTTTCCAATGCACGCGGTGACCAATCGGCAGGTTTTAAAAGCGATCCGGTGACTCATTGCGAATACACAGAAATATAGCCCAGTCTGACTCAAAAATTCAACCTCAGATAAGCCAGACCTCGAACACAGCTGAACCCGTCCACCTTAACATCCAAGCCTTTGTTAATATTGTGTTAATAGATTAGAATATAGCGGTTGGTGACCTGTAATGAAGGCTGTTTTTATTCACTGGCAGTCAGCGGCCAGGACGACTTCACGACCGCAGTCTGGCACTGGTCCCAATCCGTCATCCTGACACGCAGATCAATTTGTGCCGGTAATGCAGATTGTTTTGAGAATCGTTCCAATTGAATGTGTCCAACGGCACGAAAAACCACAGGTGCGTGGGACGTGGACAAATGACCTCCCTCTGTTCAAATCCTGACAAATGCTTTTAAAATGCTTTCATGATTGCAAGGATTCTGAAAATATGTAAAAAAGTAATATTGCATGGATTGTATTGAAATGTCACAATTTAAAACAAGAGGCTGAGGGTTGAAATCTCTCAATTAGAACTTATCTGACTTTCTGGTGCTTTGCCAATGTTCCCCTCTGCAAAGCACTTAGCCTTTTCTGCTTTGGTAGATATCTATAATGGAACCTCCTCTGTAAATGCGTTATCTCAATAAGCCACATTCTGCATCCTGGCTCTCTCTTAATTTGCTCCTATCAGGAGCTGTTTGTCATACTTAATTGGCGTTCTGTCTTATCCTGAGTGACTCCCGTGGCAGCCGAACAATTATTCAAAAAAAAAACCAAGTAGGGGGAGGCCAAACATGGTCAGACTAAAATATTTAATAAATCCATGACTGAACCATCAAAAAAAAAAACAATAACCTGGCACTTATAGCCTGCATTTATTTACCAGGATTGCAATTATATTGCCTTCAAAAAACCATGCATCACTCTGACTTTGAGCCAGAGATGATTTACACATGAACTCTGAAGAGCTGAAAAGCTGAAAGGTTAAGATGAAAAGAAGGTACTGAAATTAATCCATGAACTGAACTATCTGCCTGCATCTTTTCCATACTGTAACTGAACCAGAAATTTCTCCATACAAACTGAACCAATGCTGCCTGCATCTTTCTCCATACTGTAACTGAACTAATGCTGCCTGCATCTTTCTCCATACTGAAAATGCTGCCTGAACTTTCAATCCTGCATCTTTCTCCATACTGTAACTGAACCAATGACTGCCTGCATCTTTCTCCATACTGTAACTGAACTAATGCTGCCTGCATCTTTCTCCATACTGTAACTGAACCAATGCTGCCTGCATCTTTCTCCATACTGTAACTGAACCAATGCTGCCTGCATCTTTCTCCATACTGTAACTGAACCAATGCTGCCTGCATCTTTCTCCATACTGTAACTGAACTAATGCTGCCTGCATCTTTCTCCATACTGTAACTGAACTAATGCTGCCTGCATCTTTCTCCATACTGTAACTGAACCAATGCTGCCTGCATCTTTCTCCATACTGTAACTGAACTAATGCTGCCTGCATCTTTCTCCATACTGTAACTGAACTAATGCTGCCTGCATCTTTCTCCATACTGTAACTGAACCAATGCTGCCTGCATCTTTCTCCATACTATCTTTCTCCATACTGTAACTGAACTAATGCTGCCTGCATCTTTCTCCATACTGTAACTGAACTAATGCTGCCTGCATCTTTCTCCATACTGTAACTGAACTAATGCTGCCTGCATCTTTCTCCATACTGTAACTGAACTAATGCTGCCTGCATCTTTCTCCATACTGTAACTGAACTAATGCTGCCTGCATCTTTCTCCATACTGTAACTGAACTAATGCTGCCTGCATCTTTCTCCATACTGTAACTGAACTAATGCTGCCTGCATCTTTCTCCATACTGTAACTGAACTAATGCTGCCTGCATCTTTCTCCATACTGTAACTGAACTAATGCTGCCTGCATCTTTCTCCATACTGTAACTGAACTAATGCTGCCTGCATCTTTCTCCATACTGTAACTGAACTAATGCTGCCTGCATCTTTCTCCATACTGTAACTGAACTAATGCTGCCTGCATCTTTCTCCATACTGTAACTGAACTAATGCTGCCTGCATCTTTCTCCATACTGTAACTGAACTAATGCTGCCTGCATCTTTCTCCATACTGTAACTGAACCAATGCTGCCTGCATCTTTCTCCATAACTGTAACTGAACTAATGCTGCCTGCATCTTTCTCCATACTGTAACTGAACTAATGCTGCCTGCATCTTTCTCCATACTGTAACTGAACTAATGCTGCCTGCATCTTTCTCCATACTGTAACTGAACTAATGCTGCCTGCATCTTTCTCCATACTGTAACTGAACTAATGCTGCCTGCATCTTTCTCCATACTGTAACTGAAGTAATTTCATCCATACTGTAACTGAACTAATGCTGCCTGCATCTTTCTCCATACTAATGCTAACTCTTTCTCCATAACTAATGCTGCCTGCATCTTTCTCCATACTGTAACTGAACTAATGCTGCCTGCATCTTTCTCCATACTGTAACTGAACTGAACTAATGAACTGCCTGCATCTTTCTCCACTGTAACTGAACTGCATCTTTCTCCATACTGTAACTGAACTAATGCTGCCTGCATCTTTCTCCATACTGTAACTGAACTAATGCTGCTGCATCTTTCTCCATACTGTAACTGAACTAATGCTGCCTGCATCTTTCTCCATAACTGAACTAATGCTGCCTGAACTTTCTCCATACTGTAACTGAACTAATGCATCTTTCTCCATACTCCATACTGCCTGCATCTTTCTCCAACTAACTGCTGCCTGCATCTTTTCCCATACTCCTGAACTAATGCTGCCTGCATCTTTCTCCATACTGAACTAACTAATGCTGCATCTTTCTCCATACTGTAACTGAACTAATGCTGAACTTTCTCCAATGTAACTGAACCTGCCTGCATCTTTCTCCATATACTGTAACTGAACATCTTTCTCCATACTGTAACTGAACTAATGCTGCCTTCTTTCTCCATACTGTAACTGAACTAATGCTGCCTGCATCTTTCTCCATACTGTAATACCTAATGCTGCCTGCATCTTTCTCCATACTGTAACTGAACTAATGCTGCCTGCATCTTTCTCCATACTGTAACTGAACTAATGCTGCTGCATCTTTCTCCATACTGTAACTGAACTAATGCTGCTGCATCTTTCTCCATACTGTAACTGAACTAATGCTGCCTGCATCTTTCTCCATACTGTAACTGAACTAATGCTGCCTGCATCTTTCTCCATACTGTAACTGAACTAATGCTGCCTGCATCTTTCTCCACTGTAACTGAACTAATGCTGAACTTTCTCCAATGCTGCTGCCTGCATCTTTCTCCATACTGTAACTGAACTAATGCTGCCTGCATCTTTCTCCATACTGTAACTGAACTAATGCTGCCTGCATCTTTCTCCATACTGTAACTGAACTAATGCTGCCTGCATCTTTCTCCATACTGTAACTGAACTAATGCTGCCTGCATCTTTCTCCATACTGTAACTGAACTAATGCTGCCTGCATCTTTCTCCGTACTGTAACTAAACAAATACTGCCTGCATCTTTCTCCATACTGTAACTGAACTAATGCTGCCTGCATCTTTCTCCATACTGAATGCTGCCTGCATCTTTCTCCATACTGTAACTGAACTAATGCTGCCTGCATCTTTCTCCATACTGTAACTGAACTAATGCTGCCTGCATCTTTCTCCATACTGTAACTGAACTAATGCTGCCTGCATCTTTCTCCAACTAATGCCTGCCTGCATCCATTAATGCTGCCTGCATCTTTTCTCCATACTGTAACTGAACCAATGCTGCCTGCACTCCATACTGTAACTGAACTAATGCTGCCTGCATCTTTCTCCATACTGTAACTGAACTAATGCTGCCTGCATCTTTCTCCATACTGTAACTGAACTAATGCTGCCTGCATCTTTCTCCATACTGTAACTGAACCAATGCTGCCTGCATCTTTCTCCATACTGTAACTGAACTAATGCTGCCTGCATCTTTCTCCATACTGTAACTGAACTAATGCTGCCTGCATCTTTCTCCATACTGTAACATAATGCTGCCTGCATCTTTCTCCATACTGTAACTGAACTAATGCTGCCTGCATCTTTCTCCATTCTTAAACTGACCTAATCCACCCTGAACTTTTCTCCATACTGTAACTGAACCAATGCTGCCTGCATCTTTCTCCATACTGTAACTGAACTAATGCTGCCTGCATCTTTCTCCATACTGTAACTGAACTAATGCTGCCTGCATCTTTCTCCATACTGTAACTGAACTAATGCTGCCTGCATCTTTCTCCATACTGTAACTGAACCAACTGCCTGCATCTTTCCCATACTGTAACTGAACTGCCTGCATCTTTCTCCAATACTAACTGAACTAATGCTGCCTGCATCTTTCTCCATACTGTAACTGAACTAATGCTGCCTGCATCTTTCTCCATACTGTAACTGAACTAATAATGCCTGCATCTTTCTCCATACTGTAACTGAACTAATGCTGCCTGCATCTTTCTCCATACTGTAACTGAACTAATGCTGCCTGCATCTTTCTCCATACTGTAACTGAACTAATGCTGCCTGCATCTTTCTCCATACTGTAACTGAACTAATGCTGCCTGCATCTTTCTCCATACTGTAACTGAACTAATGCCTGCATCTTTCTCCATACTGTAACTGAACTAATGCTGCCTGCATCTTTCTCCATACTGTAACTGAACTAATGCTGCCTGCATCTTTCTCCATACTGTAACTGAACTAATGCTGCCTGCATCTTTCTCCATACTGTAACTGAACTAATGCTGCCTGCATCTTTCTCCATACTGTAACTGAACTAATGCTGCCTGCATCTTTCTCCATACTGTAACTGAACCAATGCTGCCTGCATCTTTCTCCATACTGTAACTGAACCAATGCTGCCTGCATCTTTCTCCATACTGTAACTGAACTGCTGCCTGCATCTTTCTCCATACTTTCTGAACTAATGCTGCCTGCATCTTTTTCCCATACTGTAACTGAACTAATGCTGCCTGCATCTTTCTCCATACTGTAACTGAACCAATGCTGCCTGCATCTTTCTCCATACTTTCTCCATACTGTTTCTCTGAACTAATGCTGCCTGCATCTTTCTCCATACTGTAACTGAACTAATGCTGCCTGCATCTTTCTCCATACTGTAACTGAACTAATGCTGCCTGCATCTTTCTCCATACTGTAACTGAACTAATACTGCCTGCATCTTTCTCCATACTGTAACTGAACTAATGCTGCAACTCTTTCTCTTTCTCTGTAACCCTGCATCTTTCTCCATACTGTAACTGAACTAATGCTGCCTGCATCTTTCATACTGTGCATCTTTCTCCATACTGTAACTGAACTAATGCTGCCATCTTTCTCCATACTGCAACTAATCTTTCTTTCCCATACTGTAATGCTGAACTAATGTAACTGAACCTGCATCTTTCTCCATACTGTAACTGAACTAATGCTGCCTGCATCTTCCATACTGTAACTGAACTAATGCTGCCTGCATCTTTCTCCATACTGTAACTGAACTAATGCTGACCGCCTCTTTCTCCATACTGTAATGCTGCCTGCATCTTTCTCCATACTGTAACTGAACTAATGCTGCCTGCATCTTTCTCCATACTGTAACTGAACTAATGCTGCCTGCATCTTTCTCCATACTGTAACTGAACTAATGCTGCCTGCATCTTTCTCCATACTGTAACTGAACTAATGCTGCCTGCATCTTTCTCCATACTGTAACTGAACTAATGCTGCCTGCATCTTTCTCCATCCAACTAATGCTGCCTGCATCTTTCTCCATACTGTAACTGAACTAATGCTGCCTGCATCTTTCTCCATACTGTAACTGAACTAATGCTGCCTGCATCTTTCTCCATACTGTAACTGAACTAATGCTGAATACTGTAACTGAACCAATGCTGCCTGCATCTTTCTCCATACTGTAACTGAACTAATGCTCTTTTCTCCATACTGTAACTGAACTAATGCTGCCTGCATCTTTCTCCATACTGAACTGAACTAATGCTGCCTGCATCTTTCTCCATACTGTAACTGAACTAATGCTGCCTGCATCTTTCTCCATACTGAACAATGCTGCTGCATCTTTCTCCATACTGTAACTGAACTAATGCTGCCTGCATCTTTCTCCATACTGTAACTGAACTAATGCTGAACTGTAACTGAACCAATGCTGCCTGCATCTTTCTCCATACTGTAACTGAACCTGCATCTTTCTCCATACTGTAACTGAACTAATGCTGCCTGCATCTTTCTCCATACTGTAACTGAACTAATGCTGCCTGCATCTTTCTCCATACTGTAACTGAACTAATGCTGCCTGCATCTTTCTTTCTCCATACTCCAATGCTGCCTATCTTTCTCCATACTGAACTGAACTAATGCTGCCTGCATCTTTCTCCTGTATACTTTCTCCATAACTAATGCTGCCTGCATCTTTCTCCATACTGTAACTGAACTAATGCTGCCTGCATCTTTCTCCATACTGCCTAACTTTCTCCATACTGAACTAATGCTGCCTGCATCTTTCTCCATACTGTAACATACTTTCTCCATACTGTAACTGAACTAATGCTGCCTGCATCTTTCTCCATACTGTAACTGAACTAATGCTGCCTGCATCTTTCTCCATACTGTAACTGAACTAATGCTGCCTGCATCTTTCTCCATACTGTAACTGAACTAATGCTGCCTGCATCTTTCTCCATACTGTAACTGAACTAATGCTGCCTGCATCTTTCTCCATACTGTAACTGAACCAATGCTGCCTGCATCTTTCTCCATACTGCTGAACTAATGCTGCCTTTCTTTCTCCATACTGTAACTGAACTAATGCTGCCTGCATCTTTCCATACTCCCATACTGCCTAATCTTTCTCCATACTGTAACTTTTCAAACTAATCTTTCTCCATACTGTAACTGAACTAATGCTGCCTGCATCTTTCTCCATACTGTAACTGAACTAATGCTGCCTGCATCTTTCTCCATACTGTAACTGAACTAATACTGCCTGCATCTTTCTCCATACTGTAACTGAACCAATGCTGCCTGCATCTTTCTCCATACTGTAACTGAACTAATGCTGCCTGCATCTTTCTCCATACTGTAACTGAACTAATGCTGCCTGCATCTTTCTCCATACTGTAACTGAACTAATGCTGCCTGCATCTTTTCTCCATACTGTAACTGAACTCCATCTTTCTCCATACTGTAACTGAACTATGCTGCTGCATCTTTCTCCATACTGTAACTGAACTAATGCTGCCTGCATCTTTCTCCATACTGCTGAACTAATGCTGCCTGCATCTTTCTCCATACTGCCTAATCTTTCTCCATACTGAACTAACTGCTGCCTGCATCTTTTCCATCCATAACTGTAATACTGAACTGAACCAATGCTGCCTGCATCTTTCTCCATACTTCTCCAACTGAACTGTCTTTCTCCATACTGTAACTGAACTAATGCTGCCTGCATCTTTCTCCATACTGTAACTGAACTAATGCTGCCTGCATCTTTCTCCATACTGTAACTGAACTAATGCTGCCTGCATCTTTCTCCATACTGTAACTGAACCAATGCTGCCTGCATCTTTCTCCAAATGCTATCTTTAAATGCTGCCTGCATCTTTCTCCATACTGTAACTGAACTAATGCTGCCTGCATCTTTCTCCATACATACCTGCATCTTTCTCCATACTGTAACTGAACCAACTAATACTGATAATGCTGCCTGCATCTTTCTTTCCAACTGCCTGCATAACTGAACTAATGCATCTTTCTGCATCTTTCTCCTGCCTACTTTCTCCATACTGTAACTGAACTAATGCTGCCTGCATCTTTCTCCATACTGTAACTGAACTAATGCTGCCTGCATCTTTCTCCATACTGTAACTGAACTAATGCTGCCTGCATCTTTCTCCATACTGTAACTGAACCAATGCTGCCTGCATCTTTCTCCATACTGTAACTGAACTAATGCTGCCTGCATCTTTCTCCATACTGTAACTGAACTAATGCTGCCTGCATCTTTCTCCATACTGTAACGTCCATAATGCTGCCTGCATCTTTCTCCATACTGTAACTGAACTAATGCTGAACATCTTTCTCCATACTGTAACTGAACTAATGCTGCCTGCATCTTTCTCCATACCTGAACTACTGTAACTGAACTAATGCTGCCTGCATCTTTCTCCATACTGTAACTGAACCAATGCTGCCTGCATCTTTCTCCATACTGTAACTGAACTAATGCTGCCTGCATCTTTCTCCATACTGTAACTGAACTAATGCTGCCTGCATCTTTCTCCATACTGTAACTGAACTAATGCTGCCTGCATCTTTCTCCATACTGTAACTGAACTAATGCTGCATCTTTCTCCATTCTGTAACAACTAATGCCGCCTATCTTTCTCCATACTGTAACTGAACTAATGCTGCCTGCATCTTTCTCCATACTGTAACTGAACTAATGCTGCCTGCCTTTCTCCATACTGTAACTGAACCAATGCTGCTTTTTCTCCATACTGTAACTGAACCAATGCTGCCTGCAATACTGTAACTGCTGCCTGCATCTTTCTCCATACTGTAACTGAACTAATGCTGCCTGCATCTTTCTCCATACTGTAACTGAACTAATGCATCTTTCTCCATACTGTAACTGAACTAATGCCTGCATCTTTCTCCATACTGTAACTGAACTAATGCTGCCTGCATCTTTCTCCATACTGTAACTGAACTAATGCTGCCTGCATCTTTCTCCATACTGTAACTGAACTAATGCTGCCTGCATCTTTCTCCATACTGTAACTGAACTAATGCTGCCTGCATCTTTCTCCATACTGTAACTGAACTAATGCTGCCTGCATCTTTCTCCATACTGTAACTGAACTAATGCTGCCTGCATCTTTCTCCATACTGTAACTGAACTAATGCTGCCTGCATCTTTCTCCATACTGTAACTGAACTAATGCTGCCTGCATCTTTCTCCATACTGTAACTGAACCTGCATCTTTCTCCATACTGTAACTGAACTAATGCTGCCTGCATCTTTCTCCATACTGTAACTGAACTAATGCTGCCTGCATCTTTCTCCATACTGTAACTGAACTAATGCTGCCTGCATCTTTCTCCATACTGTAACTGAACTAATGCTGCCTGCATCTTTCTCCATACTGTAACTGAACTAATGCTGCCTGCATCTTTCTCCATACTGTAACTGAACTAATGCTGCCTGCATCTTTCTCCATACTGTAACTGAACTAATGCTGCCTGCAATACTGTAACTGAACTAATGCTGCCTGCATCTTTCTCCATACTGTAACTGAACTAATGCTGCCTGCATCTTTCTCCATACTGTAACTGAACTAATGCTGCCTGCATCTTTCTCCATACTGTAACTGAACTAATGCTGCCTGCATCTTTCTCCATACTGTAACTGAACTAATGCTGCCTGCATCTTTCTCCATACTGTAACTGAACTAATGCTGCCTGCATCTTTCTCCATACTGTAACTGAACTAATGCTGCCTGCATCTTTCTCCATACTGCAACCAATCTTTTTCTCCATACTGTAACTGAACTAATGCTGCCTGCATCTTTCTCCATACTGTAACTGAACTAATGCTGCCTGCATCTTTCTCCATACTGTAACTGAACTAATGCTGCCTGCATCTTTCTCCATACTGTAACTGAACTAATGCTGCCTGCATCTTTCTCCATACTGTAACTGAACTAATGCTGCCTGCATCTTTCTCCATACTGTAACTGAACTAATGCTGCCTGCATCTTTCTCCATACTGTAACTGAACTAATGCTGCCTGCATCTTTCTCCATACTGTAACTGAACTAATGCTGCCTGCATCTTTCTCCATACTGTAACTGAACTAATGCTGCCTGCATCTTTCTCCATACTGTAACTGAACTAATGCTGCCTGCATCTTTCTCCATACTGTAACTGAACTAATGCTGCCTGCATCTTTCTCCATACTGTAACTGAACTAATGCTGCCTGCATCTTTCTCCATACTGTAACTGAACTAATGCTGCCTGCATCTTTCTCCATACTGTAACTGAACTAATGCTGCCTGCATCTTTCTCCATACTGTAACTGAACTAATGCTGCCTGCATCTTTCTCCATACTGTAACTGAACTAATGCTGCCTGCATCTTTCTCCATACTGTAACTGAACTAATGCTGCCTGCATCTTTCTCCATACTGTAACTGAACTAATGCTGCCTGCATCTTTCTCCATACTGTAACTGAACTAATGCTGCCTGCATCTTTCTCCATACTGTAACTGAACTAATGCTGCCTGCATCTTTCTCCATACTGTAACTGAACTGTAATGCTGCCTGCATCTTTCTCCATACTGTAACTGAACTAATGCTGCCTGCATCTTTCTCCATACTGTAACTGAACTAATGCTGCCTGCATCTTTCTCCATACTGTAACTGAACTAATGCTGCCTGCATCTTTCTCCATACTGTAACTGAACTAATGCTGCCTGCATCTTTCTCCATACTGTAACTGAACTACTGTATCTTTCTCCATACTGTAACTGAACTAATGCTGCCTGCATCTTTCTCCATACTGTAACTGAACTAATGCTGCCTGCATCTTTCTCCATACTGTAACTGAACTAATGCTGCCTGCATCTTTCTCCATACTGTAACTGAACTAATGCTGCCTGCATCTTTCTCCATACTGTAACTGAACTAATGCTGCCTGCATCTTTCTCCATACTGAACTAACTAATGCTGCCTGCATCTTTCTCCATACTGTAACTGAACTAATGCTGCCTGCATCTTTCTCCATACTGTAACTGAACTAATGCTGCCTGCATCTTTCTCCATACTGTAACTGAACTAATGCTGCCTGCATCTTTCTCCATACTGTAACTGAACTAATGCTGCCTGCATCTTTCTCCATACTGTAACTGAACTAATGCTGCCTGCATCTTTCTCCATACTGTAACTGAACCAATGCTGCCTGCATCTTTCTCCATACTGTAACTGAACTAATGCTGCCTGCATCTTTCTCCATACTGTAACTGAACTAATGCTGAACTTTCTCCAATGCTTTCTCCATACTGTAACTGCATCTTTCTCCATACTGTAACTGAACTAATGCTGAACTTTCTCCAATGAACTAATGCTCCCTGCATCTTTCTCCATACTGTAACTGAACTAATGCTGCCTGCATCTTTCTCCATACTGTAACTGAACTAATGCTGCCTGCATCTTTCTCCATACTGCATCTAATGCTGAACTCCCATACTGTAACTGAACTAATGCTGCCTGCATCTTTCTCCATACTTAACTGAACTAATGCTGCCCATCTTTCTCCATACTGTAATGCTGCCTGCATGAACCATACTGTAACTGAACTAATGCCTGCATCTTTCTCCATACTGTAACTGAACTAATAACCTGCATCTTTCTCCATACTGTAACTGAACTAATGCTGCCTGCATCTTTCTCCATACTGTAACTGAACTAATGCTGTAACTGAACTGAACCAATGCTGCCTGCATCTTTCTCCATACTGTAACATACTGCCTAATCTTTCTCCATACTGTAACTGAACTAATGCTGCCTGCATCTTTCTCCATACTGTAACTGAACTAATGCTGCCTGCATCTTTCTCCATACTGTAACTGAACTAATGCTGCCTGCATCTTTCTCCATACTGTAACTGAACTAATGCTGCTGCATCTTTCTCCATACTGTAACTGAACTAATGCTGCCTGCATCTTTCTCCATACTGTAACTGAACTAATGCTGCCTGCATCTTTCTCCATACTGTAACTGAACTAATGCTGCCTGCATCTTTCTCCATACTGTAACTGAACTAATGCTGCCTGCATCTTTCTCCATACTGTAACTGAACTAATGCTGCCTGCATCTTTCTCCATACTGTAACTGAACTAATGCTGCCTGCATCTTTCTCCATACTGTAACTGAACTAATGCTGCCTGCATCTTTCTCCATACTGTAACTGAACTAATGCTGCCTGCATCTTTCTCCATACTGTAACTGAACTAATGCTGCCTGCATCTTTCTCCATACTGTAACTGAACTAATGCTGCCTGCATCTTTCTCCATACTGTAAACTAATGCTGATCTTTCTCCATACTGTAACTGAACTAATGCTGCCTGCATCTTTCTCCATACTGTAACTGAACTAATGCTGCCTGCATCTTTCTCCATACTGTAACTGAACTAATGCTGCCTGCATCTTTCTCCATACTGTAACTGAACTAATGCTGCCTGCATCTTTCTCCATACTGTAACTGAACTAATGCTGCCTGCATCTTTCTCCATACTGTAACTGAACTAATGCTGCCTGCATCTTTCTCCATACTGTAACTGAACTAATGCTGCCTGCATCTTTCTCCATACTGTAACTGAACTAATGCTGCCTGCATCTTTCTCCATACTGTAACTGAACTAATGCTGCCTGCATCTTTCTCCATACTGTAACTGAACTAATGCTGCCTGCATCTTTCTCCATACTGTAACTGAACTAATGCTGCCTGCATCTTTCTCCATACTGTAACTGAACTAATGCTGCCTGCACTTTCTCCAATGTAACTGAACCAATGCTGCCTGCATCTTTCTCCATACTGTAACTGAACTAATGCTGCCTGCATCTTTCTCCATACTGTAACTGAACTAATGCTGCCTGCATCTTTCTCCATACTGTAACTGAACTAATGCTGCCTGCATCTTTCTCCATACTGTAACTGAACTAATGCTGCCTGCATCTTTCTCCATACTGTAACTGAACTAATGCTGCCTGCATCTTTCTCCATACTGTAACTGAACTAATGCTGCCTGCATCTTTCTCCATACTGTAACTGAACTAATGCTGCCTGCATCTTTCTCCATACTGTAACTGAACTAATGCTGCCTGCATCTTTCTCCATACTGTAACTGAACTAATGCTGCCATCTTTCTCCATACTGTACTGAACTAATGCTGCCTGCATCTTTCTCCATACTGTAACTGAACTAATGCTGCCTGCATCTTTCTCCATACTGTAACTGAACTAATGCTGCCTGCATCTTTCTCCATACTGTAACTGAACTAATGCTGCCTGCATCTTTCTCCATACTGTAACTGAACTAATGCTGCCTGCATCTTTCTCCATACTGTAACTGAACCAATGCTGCCTGCATCTTTCTCCATACTGAACTAATGCTGCCTGCATCTTTCTCCATACTGTAACTGAACTAATGCTGCCTGCATCTTTCTCCATACTGTAACTGAACTAATGCTGCCTGCATCTTTCTCCATACTGAACTAATGCTGCCTGCACTGAACTAATGCTGCCTGCATCTTTCTCCATACTGTAACTGAACTATCTTTCTCCATACTGTAACTGAACTAATGCTGCCTGCATCTTTCTCCATACTGTAACTGAACTAATGCTGCCTGCATCTTTCTCCATACTGTAACTGAACTAATGCTGCCTGCATCTTTCTCCATACTGTAACTGAACTAATGCTGCCTGCATCTTTCTCCATACTGTAACTGAACTAATGCTGCCTGCATCTTTCTCCATACTGTAACTGAACTAATGCTGCCTGCATCTTTCTCCATACTGTAACTGAACTAATGCTGCCTGCATCTTTCTCCATACTGAACTAATGCTGAACTCCAATGTAACTGAACTAATGCTGCATCTTTCTCCATACTGTAACTGAACTAATGCTGCCATCTTTCATACTTTCCTCCATACTGTAACTGAACTAATGCTGCCTGCATCTTTCTCCATACTGTAACTGAACTAATGCTGCCTGCATCTTTCTCCATACTGTAACTGAACCAATACTGCCTGCATCTTTCTCCATACTGTAACTGAACTAATGCTGCATCTTTCTCCATACTGTAACTGAACTAATGCTGCCTCTTTTCTCCATACTGTAACTGAACTAATGCTGCCTGCATCTTTCTCCATACTGTAACTGAACTAATGCTGCCTGCATCTTTCTCCATACTGTAACTGAACTAATGCTGCCTGCATCTTTCCATACTCCTGCATCTTTCTCCATACTGTAACTGAACCAATGCCTGCATCTTTCTCCATACTGTATACTGCCTGCATCTTTCTCCATACTGTAACTGAACTAATGCTGCCTGCATCTTTCTCCATACTGTAACTGAACTAATGCTGCCTGCATCTTTCTCCATACTGTAACTGAACTAATGCTGCCTGCATCTTTCTCCATACTGTAACTGAACTAATGCTGCCTTCTTTCTCCATACTGTAACTGAACTAATGCTGCCTGCATCTTTCTCCATACTGTAACTGAACTAATGCTGCTGGAACCTTTCCCGAACTGTAACTGAACTAATGCTGCCTCATCTTTCTCCATACTGTAACTGAACTAATGCTGCCTGCATCTTTCTCCATACTGTAACTGAACTAATGCTGCCTGCATCTTTCTCCATACTGTAACTGAACTAATGCTGCCTGCATCTTTCTCCATACTGTAACTGAACTAATGAACTAATGCTGCCTGCATCTTTCTCCATACTGTAACTGAACTAATGCTGCCTGCATCTTTCTCCATACTGTAACTGAACTAATGCTGCCTGCATCTTTCTCCATACTGTAACTGAACTAATGCTGCCTGCATCTTTCTCCATACTGTAACTTTCCTGCATCTTTCATACTGTAACTGAACTAATGCTGCCTGCATCTTTCTCCATACTGTAACTGAACTAATGCTGCCTGCATCTTTCCATACTGTAACTGAACTGCTGCCTGCATCTTTCTCCATACTGTAACTGAACTAATGCTGCCTGCATCTTTCTCCATACTGTAACTGAACTAATGCTGCCTGCATCTTTCTCCATACTGTAACTGAACTAATGCTGCCTGCATCTTTCTCCATACTGTAACTCCATCTTTCTCCATACTGTAACTGAACTAATGCTGCCTGCATCTTTCTCCATACTGTAACTGAACTACTGCTGCCTGCATCTTTCTCCATACTGTAACTGAACTAATGCTGCCTGCATCTTTCTCCATACTGTAACTGAACTAATGCTGCCTGCATCTTTCTCCATACTGTAACTGAACTAATGCTGCCTGCATCTTTCTCCATACTGTAACTGAACTAATGCTGCCTGCATCTTTCCCCATACTGTAACTGAACTAATGCTGCCTGCATCTTTCTCCATACTGTAACTGAACTAATGCTGCCATGCTTTCTTTCCCATACTTGCTGCCTGCATCTTTCTCCATACTGTAACTGAACTAATGCTGCCTGCATCTTTCTCCATACTGTAACTGAACTAATGCTGCCTGCATCTTTCTCCATACTGTAACTGAACTAATGCTGCCTGAACTTTCTCCATACTGTAACTGAACTAATGCTGCTGCATCTTTCTCCATACTGTAACTGAACTAATGCTGCCTGCATCTTTCTCCAACCACTGCATAACTGAACTAATGCTGCCTGCATCTTTCTCCATACTGTAACTGAACTAATGCTGCCTGCATCTTTCTCCATACTGTAACTGAACCAATGCTGCCTGCATCTTTCTCCATACTGTAACTGAACTAATGCTGCCTGCATCTTTCTCCATACTGTAACTGAACTAATGCTGCCTGCATCTTTCTCCATACTGTAACTGAACTAATGCTGCCTGCATCTTTCTCCATACTGCTGAACTAATGCTGCCTGCATCTTTCTCCATACTGTAACTGAACCAATGCTGCCTGCATCTTTCTCCATACTGTAACTGAACTAATGCTGCCTGCATCTTTCTCCATACTGTAACTGAACTAATGCTGCCTGCATCTTTCTCCATACTGTAACTGAACTAATGCTGCCTGCATCTTTCTCCATACTGTAACTGAACTAATGCTGCCTGCATCTTTCTCCATACTGTAACTGAACTAATGCTGCCTGCATCTTTCTCCATACTGTAACTGAACTAATGCCTGCCTGCATCTTTCTCCATACTGTAACTGTAACTGAACTAATGCTGCCTGCAATGCTCTTTCTCCCATACTGTAACTGAACTAATGCTGCCTGCATCTTTCTCCATACTGTAACTGAACTAATGCTGCCTGCATCTTTCTCCATACTGTAACTGAACCAATGCTGCCTGCATCTTTCTCCATACTGTAACTGAACTAATGCTGCCTGCATCTTTCTCCATACTGTAACTGAACTAATGCTGCCTGCATCTTTCTCCATACTGTAACTAATGCTGCCTGCATCTTTCTCCATACTGAACTAATGCTGCCTGCATCTTTCTCCATACTGTAACTGAACTAATGCTGCCTGCATCTTTCTCCATACTGTAACTGAACCAATGCTGCCTGCATCTTTCTCCATACTGTAACTGAACTAATGCTGCCTGCATCTTTCTCCATACTGTAATGGAACTGAACTAATGCTTTTTCTCCATACTGTAACTGAACTAATGCTGCCTGCATCTTTCTCCATACTGTAACTGAACTAATGCTGCCTGCATCTTTCTCCATACTGTAACTGAACTAATGCTGCCTGCATCTTTCTCCATACTGTAAACTGCTAATGCTGCCTGCTCTTTCTCCATACTGTAACTGAACTGCTGCCTGCATCTTTCTCCATACCTGCATCTTTCTCCATCCATACTGTAACTGAACTAATGCTGCCTGCATCTTTCTCCATACTGTAACTGAACTAATGCTGCCTGCATCTTTCTCCATACTGTAACTGAACCAATGCTGCCTGCATCTTTCTCCATACTGTAACTGAACTAATGCCTGCATCTTTCATACTTTCTCCTGCATCTTTCTCCATACTGTAACTGAACTAATGCTGCCTGCATCTTTCTCCATACTGTAACTGAACTAACCAATGCTGCCTGCATCTTTCTCCATACTGTAACTGAACTAATGCTGCCTGCATCTTTCTCCATACTGTAACTGAACCAATGCTGCCTGCATCTTTCTCCATACTGTAACTGAACTAATGCTGCCTGCATCTTTCTCCATACTGTAACTGAACTAATGCTGCCTGCATTTCTCCATACTGTAACTGAACTAATGCTGCCTGCATCTTTCTCCATACTGTAACTGAACTAATGCTGCCTGCATCTTTCTCCATACTGTAACTGAACTAATGCTGCCTGCATCTTTCTCCATACTGAACTAATGCTGAACATCTTTCTCCATATGTAACTGAACTAATGCTGCCTGCATCTTTCTCCATACTGTAACTGAACTAATGCTGCCTGCATCTTTCTCCATACTGTAACTGAACTAATGCTGCCTGCATCTTTCTCCATACTGTAACTGAACTAATGCTGCCTGCATCTTTCTCCATACTGTAACTGAACTAATGCTGCCTGCATCTTTCTCCATACTGTAACTGAACTAATGCTGCATCTTTCTCCATACTGTAACTGAACCAATGCTGCCTGCATCTTTCTCCATACTGTAACTGAACTAATGCTCCCTGCATCTTTCTCCATACTGTAACTGAACTAATGCTGCCTGCATCTTTCTCCATACTGTAACTGAACTAATGCTGCCTTCTTTCTCCATACTGTAACTGAACCAATGCTGCCTGCATCTTTCTCCATACTGTAACTGAACTAATGCTGCCTGCATCTTTCTCCATACTGTAACTGAACTAATGCTGCCTGCATCTTTCTCCATACTGTAACTGAACTAATGCTGCCTTTCTTTCCCATACTGTAACTGAACTAATGCTGCCTGCATCTTTCTCCATACTGTAACTGAACTAATGCTGCCTGCATCTTTCTCCATACTGTAACTGAACTAATGCTGCCTGCATCTTTCTCCATACTGTAACTGAACTAATGCTGCCTGCATCTTTCTCCATACTGTAACTGAACTAATGCTGCCTGCATCTTTCTCCATACTGTAACTGAACTAATCTTTCTCCATACTGCTGAACCTGCATCTTTTCTCCATACTGTAACTGAACTAATGCTGCCTGCATCTTTCTCCATACTGTAACTGAACTAATGCTGCCTGCATCTTTCTCCATACTGTAACTGAACTAATACTGCCTGCATCTTTCTCCATACTGTAACTGAACTAATGCTGCCTGCATCTTTCTCCATACTGTAACTGAACTAATGCTGCCTGCATCTTTCTCCATACTGTAACTGAACTAATGCTGCCTGCATCTTTCTCCATACTGTAACTGAACTAATGCTGCCTGCATCTTTCTCCATACTGTAACTGAACTAATGCTGCCTGCATCTTTCTCCATACTGTAACTGAACTAATGCTGCCTGCATCTTTCTCCATACTGTAACTGAACTAATGCTGCCTGCATCTTTCTCCATACTGTAACTGAACCGAGTGGCTGGGTTTTTTCTTTACTGTCCAGTACCCAGCAATGGGGTCTAACCAAATCCAACAATACTGAGAGAACAAGTGAGTGATGGACCAATGAGCTACAGCCTGGGGCCATTGAACAAAACTGCCTTCCTGCCCCACTATTCTCACGTTTATACTTCAGATCTTCAAGACGATTCAGACACAGAGGTGTTAGCCTGATTGACAAGTTAGCATTCTGTCCCTCCATGATTATTCTGTGGAAATTTAGAGCACGTGGTAACTCTCTGAATGATGAACATTATGGGATTGCATGCTCAGGAGACCTCAGTTAATGGTGTCTCTCTGAATGATGGACATTATTGGATATGAATGGTCTTTGCTGGTTCTGTTCTGTGTTGTGGGAGCTGGGCCAAGGAAGACTGCAGTTGGTTAGTGAGGTTAGACCGCAGCTCATCTGAGTATTGATCCCCTTCCTCCCTGTATTTAGCGCTGTCCTGTTTAAAGTCTAATTAAATCTGTGCCTTTGGGATGGCAGACGTGATGTCACAGTTGCTCAGGTGTGGTCACTGACAGGGATTGGACGGCTGGTTCTCCCTTGTGCCAATGCCTTTAACGGGACCGAAGAGAACCAGCGCTGCTCGCAGGCTAAAGGGCCTCGCCGTAATCAATCCTGTGTTTTTGCGGAGAAGATTAAAAAGAACAAAAGGAAAGCACCAGAGCAGGGTATCGAGGAGAGAGCGCCACTCGAAAGCGTTCAGCACCAGGCTTATTTACTCTGCTGTGTTCGCCCAGCTGTCAGGCCTTCACTGCACCACCATTTTAAATCCTGAGAAGAGCCTGCCGCTCGATCTGTCTCTACAAATCCCCTTGTTTTCAGGAGTTTAGAGGAAGCGCCACCCCGGATCAGCCACCCGCTTCAGCTAAGGAGAGAAACACAAAGGCGAGAATGGCTGCAGTGAAATGGCAGCCCATGGTCAGTGTTTCGTGTTTCTGCACTCACTTCCTATTGGACAGTGCCCACCTAAAGGGACAATGTACTGCATACGCAGTATAATAATAATAATAATAATAATAATAGGAAGAAGACAATGATGAAGACACATGAGTTCAGTTACAACATCAGACCTAACTTTCTGTTCCACGATTGAGGTTTTTTTTTGTCTTTTTTGAGTGCAGTTCTGAATTACAGGTAATTCTGGATGTCATACATCCATTTATTCAAATTACTGGCTTCAATGCATCAGTGCACAGAATGGATTTCTGTGATTGCTTGAAAACTGTTATTATTATTCATAAAAAAATATTTTGAAGAGCTTTTTTTCTAGCTGCATTGGCCATACTCACACAGAGAGAGGGGAAGAATGGGTTTTGAGTGACAGGAACGATTCAAACCACCAATGTCGCTGCTAATGAGCATAAGGATAACGGTCTACCGGCCGCAGCACCGAGACGCCCACAGTCTTTTTAAAGGACCCATTTCACAGAGCGCCACTGAATGTTAATACATATGTTTTCAAGTCTCCTTAATTATATCTACCAGGGAAGATTGATTCAAATATTGAGCGCAGTCATTAAAAAACTAGAAGATTCGGCGCTGTCTGTGGACTCCCTGAATTATGTAAGAGGGAATCTGTCAAAAAATAATGCTGAATACAAGCAGTAATTCTGAATCTGCAATTAGCTGTCAGGGCAAGTTTTACGTGATCCATCCTAAAATCTTTTTTGGTTCAAAAGTTTTACTGTACCTCACAAATCAACTGTCTCATTAATAATGCAGGTATCATGTTAATGTTCTTTCTCTTATATATTCTGTATATTCGTCAACTTGCAAATCGACAGTTTGCCGAGTTTAGCAATTAGCGACGGACTTGCCAGATAGACTTCAGGAAGAATGGACCAGCACTGCATCTAATCGAAAGAGAAAATCTATAACTGACGGTTGATTGGGACTGTGGGCCAGTCTGTTTTTGTCTGTTTGAAATATTTACTGCAAAATAAATGGAGAAAATAGTGGAGCAGTGAGCGAGTATTACAGAGATGGCGGGAGCTGTAAGGTCACAGCTGTGGCACTGGTGATCAGTACCAATGAAGGTAATGGATGTTTTGTTGCTAAGTGAAGAGAAATGCATTTCCAACTGCAGGTATTGAAACAAATTGAATTAATCATAATCAGATCTTAATAAACCAGACCCCTCGTTTATCAATTAAATAATTTGCTTCTGTCTTAATTTAATCACGCATTTGACTAGACTGCCGCGGGACAGCAGGAGTGCATTGTGCAAAACCTTAAGAACTTCATTTATGAAATTAGCGGGGTTTTCTTGGTTTTTTTGCTTTGTATTTTTCCGAAAAGCAAGCAGAGCAAAGCCAGTTATGGGACGTCCTTCCCACGCGGGAGCCGTAAAAGGCATCAGGAGCGAAAGTATCCACAGATCAGATGCTGGCGGGATTTTGGGATTGCGCTCGTCACCGGGGGATGAATCTCTGTTGTTTATTCATGCCGTCTAAAGCCAGGCGCGTTTTCTTTATTCTCGGCGGTGCGTGTGTCTTTATTCTCCACCACTGCCTTCGCTCTGGTTTTCTGGGGAGTTTAAAAAGAAAAAGAGATTGAATCAGATTGCTTCTGCGCCCGTTGCGCTGGCACATCAGGAAAATAATGAGAACCCCTTTTATACCTATTAAAGGGATTTGCGCTGGCTTTTCCTTGCAGAAAAAACACAATCTCTGTTTAATACAGTCTGGCTGCGATCAGCCTTAATCTCCCACAAACCCCAGCCCCACTCTCCTTCACCGATGTCAGTTCACTGGACCCACAGACTGGGGGGCTTTGTCCTTCAGGAGAGTGTGAGGCCCCAGTGGGCCAATTATCCCTCCGATCTCCCGATCTGGGGCCGTTTATGCTTCCTCCCTACATGTGAAAAGCCTGGGGGCCGAGCTGAGCTTGAGGCCCCACTGCAGGATTGTGGCCCCTGATGCAATGTCAGAGTCCCGGTGCCATTATAGACTTTGGTGGCCTCGTCTGTGGCTGGCGTCTCCTCATAACATATTGACGTGGGGGGCTTGCTGGCTGTGATTCCCCCCTCCCCTCTCATCACCCTGTGACACGCCCCCAACGCAGCCTCACGATTCACCGCTTCCCCTCCCGAGAGGCCTCCAAAATCTAGGCCGCGTAAAAAATGCAAGCTGCCCCTTCCATTAGCATATGTTTCTCTCCGGCAGTGGAAATCGTGTCCAGCAATGCGCTCAGGCTAAATACATCGCCATAAAGCTTTTGGAGTCGGGATGTATTTAATTAATTCATACATTTAATTAATTCATTCATTTCCTTTTTTCTTTGCTTTGTTATTATTTTTTTTTTTTTTTTTTCTCTTTCTTCGCCCCCCCCGCCTAAATTCCTCGGAGCAGCCTTTTCAACAAACCTTATCGTTCATTAGCTTTGTTCTGTTTATAATTAGCAGCCTTCATCCAAAACAAAAAGAAAAGAACATGTATCTGAGAAGGGAGCTGTAGTCACCATTGTGTGGTACCGGCGAATAATGATGTTATTGTGTACTGCGGGAGAGCCCTGGAGAGCGAGGAACCTCCGGAATCATTCATTGTGTTAATGAGGCCGAGTGATGGGGCAAACTGGCGATGGCAGACAAACGCAAGCAGCCATTTGTGTTGCCTCCAAGATGGCTGCTGCTGTGGAACCTGCCTGTCATGTGTGGGAAACGTAAGCAAAAACAGACTCAAACTGTCTCCAACTTTTTTAATTAGAAACTCAGAGGGTGCGCTCCACGCCTGTTCGCTGCCTGCTGTTCCCTTATGACCTGCCCTCGGGCATCTTGGGAATTGTAGTTACTAAATGGTGCGCATAAAGTAGCACTCAACAGACTTTGAAGGTATCATTGTGGACTCTGAGCTCTGGAAGATTTCCTGGTACCTTCTATACGGCGAAGTAGTGAAGCAGTTAGTAACCCACAAGGTTGTTGGTTTGATTCCTTGCTATCATACTTGTATGCAAAATACTGAAGTTAAATCACTTGAAAGTGTTTCCAGCTTTATAAATAGATACGAGGTTAAAGACTGACGTCAAACTTTGTTTTTTTCTCAATTTTTTGCATTTTAAATGGCTGAATGAAATGTCTCATTACTTTTTGGGAAAAGATTTTAATATGACATATATGGGTACCAGCGGATGTTACCCAGTTCGGAGTGCACACCCACATTTAATTAGTCAAATGAACTCCCCCCTCTTCGAAAATTCAGCTGAAAGATTCGCTTTATGTGGATAAACATCATTATGCAGACATTTGTTCTGCTTAAGTTTCACAGTGTCTTTAAGAAGCAAAAAAGTAAGTCCCTCTGGATAGGAGCATACGCTCAATGTCTGCACTGTAAACGTTCATCTTGTTGCAGTAGAGTCCAGTTCTGTACGACTGCACAGAATTATTGTATTCATGAGACAGAGATAATGTTACGAATGAAAAATGTTCAGGAGGAAAATGTTTAAACATTAAGACAGTGGAGCCAAGTAACCGATGTGCCTTCACAAACTAGGACTTGACAACATGCCCTTCCCTTCTAACTGCCACCTTAAAACTGCCCCTGTCCGTAGAGTTTATATATATCACTGATGCTTCTGTAAACAACTCTGACGTCGGGGCATTAAGGGAGTTTAGCACGGCAGCTGAAGCAGTGCCGAGACCGGAGTGCGTCAGCCTCAGCGGTGGGGCCTGAAGTTTCATATGAGCGATTAGTCCGGCGCTTATAAAAGAGAGCGCTAATGCGGATTCAGGCCTCGGGCAGCTTTATAGATGAGAGACTCATCAACACGTCACTGTATTTTTGCCCCCAGAATGCCGCAGTGGAACAGAGGAGCTCTGCTCCGCCCACAAGGCGGACCCCAATGCGCCCCTGGCCTCTTCTCCACCGCGGCCACAGGGGACAGGCAGGAGGGTCCAGTGTCGGCAGGGACTAATGGTTGCATTTGGAAATGGCCCCCCCACCCTCCCACAGAGGATGTCATCGGGACACCAGGCCCCTCGCTGCTTAATTGCGGCAGCAGCCGGCGAGCCGTGATGAAGTCACTCGCGTTATTCACCCCCTCCCTCCCGCCAAAGTTTGCTTTTTCTCCTCTCAGAGTCGCGCTCTAAAAGTTAATCCACAGAATGCTTTCACACGCACCATTTTATTACCATTTGCATAATCGCTATCCTCTCGCCACGCGACTGTATGGAACAGCGGCACTGAATCGACCGCCAGCTGCTTCGCTTTCGCGATTACAGCTTTACTGATGTCGTTTCCGCCACCTGGGTGGGGCTTCAACCTTTTCGTACAACCAGAGTCAGGGAGAATGTTCTTAGAGTTTGGTAACGCGTTATTAAATGCGCCGAAGCACCTACACATAGCAGATGGGTCGTCAACCTTTTCAAAAAAAGTTCAGCACGATTGGAGGATAATTGCTTGTAATTATTGGCAATGTCACATAAGGAGATGGGAGCGCCCATAAGGAGAGCATGATTGGCTTTTTCCACGTACATTAGTCAGAACATCACAAATACATTACAACTGAGACAATAATGCCTCATAAACCAGTTGTCACTGCATCATATTCCTCGGTAACATGCTTTTAAGCTCAGAAATTCAGCCATCCCTCCAATTTGGGGGAAAACTCTCCGAAATGCGGCAGGCATGGTCCCTGGTCTGGCTTGGGGGGGCAGTGGGAGTAACTTGAGTAAATTATAGTGAGCCCTGTGCAGGATTGGAGGCGAGATATATGACTCAGGAATGTGTTCAGTAATGCACTCTCCCAAGTTTGATTTCTACTTTAGATGTATTGATTTTGAAAGCGATCCAGAAGTCGGCCCCGAGCTCGCCGGGATTAAAGGAGAATTTACACAGCAGTCAGATTTACCTGATGTGTTCTCTGCCAGGCGTTTAGATGGTGGGCTGGTACACTGTGTACTGCGAGGGAGGACTGTAAGCCATTTTACACTTAGGAACAATCAGTGCAGATTGTACCACTAATGTTTTGATTGGCATTAGTGAATAGCTTGAGTGTTAACACTAGTGCCATGTTGCACAGGTGGCACTAGCTATGTGCCCAGATTTCTGCTATAGATTTTCATGTTTTTTTGTAATTATTTTGATCAAGTACACTAGTGTCATCAAACATCTGCGGCTACCCACCATTAATTGAATTGCATTATATCGGTTGTATATATCTGTTTTTAAACCATTCACTATTCGATTGAGTTATCTGGCATCAAATCACTTTACAACCAATCGTTATTATGCAGAGTACTTGACTGCAGGTTGCTAACTGCGTGTTTGTTAGTTAGCAT
This sequence comes from Gymnothorax javanicus, assembly GCA_029692085.1. NCBI lineage: Eukaryota > Metazoa > Chordata > Actinopteri > Anguilliformes > Muraenidae > Gymnothorax > Gymnothorax javanicus. Next base: position 22,009,894 of record CM056212.1, on the reverse strand, counting down.
AGTTCACAGCCTTCGCAGACGCGGCTCATTTGACACGAACCCTGACGCAGACCCACGTAAAGGCAAACTACACAGGCGGAGCAGGAAACCGCCCTATTGGAAGCAGGCTAAAAGCCCCTCTCGCTTACCGGAGGGCCGCTCTCTTTGTTTGTTTGTTTTTGTCGTGTCAACAGAAAAGACAAAAGTGAAGTCTGAAGTTAATCTTAATTATTTTTCGCATTGCTCTCCCCGGAGAGCGGGGGAGGGGGGGAGAGGAGAACGCTCTCGGCAGCAGTTTTTATAATTCGCCGGCCGTCCTCGCCGTGTTTTTTTCCTCTGACAGATGTTTAATCATAACCCATGCCGTGCTGCTCCACAGATGAATGCTTCCGATTCTGCTTCCTCAGAAATTGATTTTTTTTGCAATGAACATGAGCATCCGGTGCTGTCATATTAGCCAAGTGTCAACAAAGAACTCCATATGGGGAAGTCATCATTTAAATGTATATCTTTACAGCACTTTTTTAAATAGATTTTCTCATTATTACCTGCATACTTTATAAATTATGTAAAAATCATAATTTCACATAAAACAAAACTCAATGAGTCATTATATTCAAGGGGTAATCAAATCATCAGAAATACTGCCACTAATACCAGCTTTGCGAGGCTGAAGACATACTGTTTTTGTATAGGCTGGTCCAGGGTGATTGAAATGACTCCCCTGTGATTTGGTTGAGTTGCTATTTTTTAGTGTTTGGCTTATGTTATGATATTTGACACAGTTCCCACTTGCAAATTGAGTAATTATGCTCGTTTAGTGTCCAAATCCGACACTTAACTATCTGTCCCCGATGAACTCTGTTAATATCCTCATCTTCCTTTGCACACTCATCTAGTGAAGGGCTGCTGTTTACACCCCTTTTAAGTAAACATACTGCTAATTACCATTCAAATAAATCACCTGTATAGATGCTGCTGTATCTGTGGTTTATCGATCTCCAAATCAGGGTTGCATCTGATCTTTGCTCATGCCCTGCATCTCTCGATATCACTAAAACTGGTCCATAAAATTAGTATTTTATGAAGCTGTGAGCACTCCGGTTTTTCCGTACTCTCTGAGTGAGTCATCTGTTTTTGTCATAAAAATCCTTTTATTCAATGCTAGTCCTGGCTTTTCGGCAATTATTATAACACAACATTCGATTGATGTTTGAGACAAAAATAGGCAAAATCCCAGTCCATTAACCCTACCAGTTGTGGCGTCACAAACTTGTGATTAGAGTGCTCACAACTGAACATTCTATTGCTAATGCAGCTTCCATTGGTTGTAACTGATGAGTAATGGAGTTCTAGAAGAGTTCGGAGGCAGAAACAAAACAGTCCTGAAAAACTTTGATGGGCTGGATGACTGGAAATGACTTTTCCCTTTGGTTGCTCAAAGCTCTATCGCTTCACATAAGCATTAATATTCGCCCATCAAGGCAAATTCTGCACAGGCATTGACCTGCTTTATGTAAAAGCACGCATCACCGTACAGCGATGGAGCCATCAGTGAGATGCATGCTTTAACCCTTAGAATGCTGTATTACATAAAAGGGTCGTGACCCCCACCTATGTCAAAACACAGCTTGCTGTGATGGGGAAACCACCTGATCGTAAACAAGGTCACATGACAACCAGAAGTCATGTGATCAAAGTCACTTGTTTGGAGGCCGGTTTTCCGGCATTGCAGGTTATTGCACATTCTCAATGCGGTGGATAAACTGTCATACAGGGTTCAAGGGGTTAAGGGTATCACTGGCTGCCTGAATATTGGGCTGGATTATCATGTGACCATGCGTAAGAAGCCCTGTGTCCTCATTCCTCCTTAAACGTCATTGTAGATATTTTTTCCCCGTGTCTGACAAATGTGCTTTACCCTTACGATGTGAAATCTATTGTCTGTTAAACTTTAGAAAGTGGCTGGCTGTAAATCGAAACGGCTTGAGTTATCTGCACAGAGAAGTGTCGCGCGGCAGACAAAATCGTAAAACACCTCTTCCCCCTGTTTCAGACGCTCAGAGATAATTCACATTTTATGAAAGTCACCCGGAGGTCCGGTAAATCACCAAGGATGGAAATATAAATATCAACAAATGTCAGAGCAGAGGAGGGAAAAACGGAATTACCCACGCAAATTAACTGGGTAAACAACGCGGCTTTTATTTTACAGCTGGCGCAAATATCGGGGTGGCTGACCCGTTTTATCATATAGCTGTAAAGGAAACAATTATATTGACGCTGGAACAGGATTATTGTGCTGAATTAATTGTGCGCCGTAATTGCATACTCTGGTCCAGCACATCAATAATGATTTGACGGCTCCATTTATATTGTACTGGCATTTTGCGGAGACGGTCTTTGTGCACTGAGGCCTGTGTTCCTAAGCATTTAATATTATAGTACTCTACTGTAATGGCATATGAAATGACTATCATAATTTCCTGCAAGCAAAATGAAACTGAGATCTGAAAAAAAATCCAAATATAAAGGAATAGATTGTGTGCAGGAAAAAAGAGTGACAAAGTTAAAATCGTATTTTTGAGTTTCAAAACTCAAAAACCACACATAACCATTTAATGCAGTACAGCGCTGTGGCAACATAAACTAGATTACACACAGCGCTATATACCTATCATGCCTTAAAGGTGGGTGTGGCCGACCTTTGACCTACAAAAATATAAGGTCAAAATTGGACAGACAGACAGACAGACAGACAGTTAGACAGGCAAATGGCAAAGGGGACGACAATACCCCATTGGCAAGAATCACGGAAGGGGTAAAAAGCAGCTTATCATCACCTGAAAGCGACACTACAATGTAAAAAACATGTTTTCATTAACTGAAATAAAACATACAAGATTATGCGAAAAGACACAATGCTGAAATTTTACTGCTTGGTCACCAAACTACCCGGAACTGACTAAAATGAGCATAATTCATGATAATAGGGCGGTATTGTGGGCTGTGCCCAGGCGTTAAGAGTCAGTGACCCCTGCGCGTGCCTTGTGATGGACTGGCTGGCTGTTCAGGGCGTGCTTCTGACTCTCACCCAGTGCATGCTGGGATAGGCTTTAGCATCTCTGCTAACCTGGACCGGGAATGAGGCGGTTCGATGCTGAATGGATGGGTGCTTCTCGATGACCACGGTCAGTCAGCTGCAGTCTGATTTCTGTCGTTCTCCGAACACCATAATGGGAGTTAATGGCCGGCACTATGGCTCGCGTTAAATTGCAAACTGGGAGAAAATGGCGGTTCTGCTTGGAAATATTTTTACATGAAGGTTAAGTATTCCTACTGCATAGAAAGCAATGGTGTAATTGCCATTGAACATAAATGGATAATTACAGAATGACTGAAACTAAAATAAATTCAACATATGTCCAGGAATTGAAACCAGAACACATCTTAAAGAGAGGAACGAAACTTAAACTCACGACCACAAAATTAGGAAGGGAAAAAAATAATGGGCGGCAAATAGAAAATGGAAATAGAAATTAGTAACTAAAATGGAAAGAACTAGAATACAAATACATTAAAAACCAGAATCTAAACCAACTGCAGCGGCAGAACCTGATGTTGATTACAGGCCATTCAGCAGATCTAAAACTGGTGAACTTAATCGATCTGTGCTCTGCCCTAACCCAATAAAACCCAATAAAAATCGACCACACTACAGCCTGAACTGGTGATCTGAATGGGTCTATGCTCTGTCCTAACCCAGCACAGGGTCAGATCCACTACACTACAGCGCTGAATTTGAATCTCACGCAGGCTTGCTGAACACAGACATGGAGTGAGCTTTTGTCAGCTTTGTGTACTGGAAGTGCAGGCCGGGCCCTATATCATCATTTAGGATATCACCGAACTGTGTCCTGGCCGGTCGCACTCCACTGCTTGTACATCTTTAGTGGAAGCACTTGTAAAGTTCATTGCCTCCTTGGTTTGTGCGCAGAGCACATGACTTGAGAACAGAAAATATACCATCTGATCTGAATTGATAGACGTGAGCGGTTCCCCCCATAATTTCACGGGCAGTGGGTAATCAGGCTCTGTTCTGTTTATGGTAACACTGCAGTCCCACAATGCACCGGATGGGCGATCAAACCCAGTCGATTGACTGGCCGATCGGAACAGCGAGCACCTCTCTCAGTCTGCTTCTCCTGTATCGGCATTAGCCTCTCTCACGGCCTCAGTCCAGGCTGCTAAGGGAACGTCTCTCCCGGTGATGTAATAAATCTATGTCAAGAGCGAAAAAAATAAAAATAAGAAAGAAACATTGGGTAGCGCACTGCTAACGACGTTAACCAGACCTCTCTCCTTGTTGAGGCGAGGACTCGTGCATTGATGATTCGAAGAGCGCGGGCATAAAGCTCAGGGTAATTGGGCGTCTTCACTCTCTCCACGCCGGCGCTAATTAGCACATCCGTCGCGCCGCGCCGGCTCCTCGCAGACATCGTCAAATCGGCGTTGCGAAGGTGGCGAGCCTCGACGAAGAATGCTGTGCTAATGTCACCGCAGCTCTGCTAAACGTTGTTTATCCCGGTGCGAAGGAAGCGGACTTGGAGAAGCTCTTTTATGTGAGGAGACAATGCGCGCAGATTTCTTTGTGTTTGTTGTCTTTCGCCTCGTCCGTAACATTTCCGAGAATGTTAAATGGAGAAAAGGAGATGTGAAGTCACTGTAGCCCCTGCTGGTGTCGGGTTTCTCCATCACTGCTCAAGCACTGCGGTCGACCTCGGAGATTCGTTTCCTCAAACAAAAAATTAGACGACAAAGCAGATGTGAAGGACTTGTCTCTTACTCCCTTCGTAAAATCAACATCCTAAAAACTCAAAAAACGTTCAGCATGAACGGCATTCTGCAGTTTCCATGGTACTGTTGAGTCTTGCAGTTACGTTAAATCGCCCCACATTTAATCTCATCTTGATTACCGGTATCCTGCAGTGAAGGTGTGGATGGCTTCTCAGTAAATGAGAAGTTTGTTTTTGAAAAGGCTCTGGTGTTTGTAGCCTGTTCAGCTGCATATGCTTGGAAAGAGGGACCATGTCAGTCTCTTTCTTTTTTCACAAAAACAGCAGCTTATTTCCCAGAGAGAGAGATTCCTGCCTGGCTGACTGAATCCTGACAGAGCTGAGTCAGAGCTCTTTGTGCAGGCAGATGACATTTGGGATAACTGACCAGAGCTGGCCTGGCATCTGTGCGGACATTATCTGGCTCCGCACTGTTGAGCATTTTGCATGAGCACTCATTACATTTTGCACCCAGAAATCGCTAGTTTTGACATAGCAAACGGGCTGAGTTTTGATTAGTTTCAGTTGTACTGCAGGCTGAAGATCTCGGTGTCCAAAGCCAATAATTGCAGGTAAACGAGGGAAAGGATGAAGCTAAAAAGGCTTGTGTTTAATGTGCATTCATTCTCTGCTGGCCTTTATCTGTGAGATTGCATATGTTAGTTCATGAGTGAGTGAAATTAATTTGCAGTATTTGTGCCTGAAAAACCGAAAGGTTGCTTGTTTTTGTGATCCAGCCTTGCTGATTGAGTTCTCAAATGTTTTTACGGGAGATTTAGCGAGTTGGCATAAATCTGCTCTGGCTCATGATTTCATGTAATTCCCTGTCCCTGTGTCTCATCCTCTTATCAGATGACCGCTTATCTGCACAAACGTGTGTGCATGTTTAAATTTCATTATGATGCTTTTTTCTGATCGTAGAAGTCAATAGCGGAAGGCAGGTAGCTGTGAGCCTGTAATAGAAAACAGTCAGCAGTTGGATAGAGAGCAGGTTTGTTTCTTGCTTTTGCATCTGTTACAAAACATAAACAAGCCACTTGTAAAATATTTGGCTCCAGTGTTTTCAAAGCGCAGACAGACGGCTCTAAAGACAATAAAGACCAGCACAAAAATGAGCTTCAGCTCCTATTCAGAGTGGATTTAGAGAGAAGAGAGAAATTGGCGGCAAGTCAAATGAGTGCGGAGGAGAAACAAAGCAGAGCAGACAGAAAAATCATGGAGACAGAGCCCCGTTATACTGTAGTAATAACTATGTAATGACTAACAGACACCTCTTTATATGATAGTACTAAATATGTAGTAGGTGACTGATAAAGGTATATTGACATGTGGTAAAAGGTGCATTTCTGCATTAAGAGGATGTAAAGAGTCGGCTTCAGTACAGGAAGCGCGTGTGCTAATCAGTTCTGTAGCAGCCCCACAGAGGCCTGAGAGCAAACTCGCACCAGCCCTTTCACTGCAGCGTACATTATGGTCATGAATACATAACCAGGTCTGCAAAGGTCTGTGTCATTCTCACTCTGGTTTATACATTGCTGTGCAACCATTAACCAACGTGCAAAATTGACCTTCTGCTTCAAACAGTGCCGGTAATGGACAAGAAAGAGGTGTGTAGGTATTGTGTATATGTGTGTTTGCACACATGCGTGTGCATGGGTGTTTATATGGGAGCATGAGTGTGTTTGTGTGTGTGTGTCTGTGTGTGCGCGGGCATGGTGTAGTATGGTATGTGTGTGAACTCATGTGGTGTGTGTGTGTATGTGTGTGTGTGGGTATAGTGTGGTATATGGTGCGTGTGTGCAAGCATGTGTGTGTGTGGGTATTGTGCGGTATTTGGTGCGTGTGTGTGTATGGATATAGTGTGGTATGTGGTGTGTGTGTGTGTGTGTGTGTGTGTGTGTGTGTGTGTGTGTGGGTATAGTGCGGTATGTTGTGTGTGTGTGTGGATGCATGTTTGTGTGTGGGTATAGTGTGGTATGTGGTGTGTGTGTGTGAGGATAGTGTGGTATGTGGTGTGTGTGTGTGTGTATGTGTGTGTGGGTATTGTGCGGTATGTGGTGCTTGTGTGTGTGGGTATAGTGTGGTATGTGGTGTGTGTGTGTGTGGGTGGGTGTGGTATGTGGTATGTGGTGTGTGTGTGTGTGTGTGGGTATAGTGTGGTATGTGGTGTGTGTGTGTGTGTGGGGTATAGTGTGGTATGTGGTGCGCACGCGCGCGTGTGTGTGTGTGTGTGTGGGTATAGTGCGGTATGTTGTGTGTGTGTGTGCATGCATGTTTGTGTGTGTGGGTATAGTGTGGTATGTGGTGTGTGTGTGTGTGTGTGTGGGTATAGTGTGGTATGTGGTGTGTGTGTATGTGTGTGGGGTATAGTGTGGTATGTGGTGCGTGTGTGTGTGTGTGTGTGGGGTATAGTGCGGTATGTTGTGTGTGTGTGTGCATGCATGTTTGTGTGTGTGGGTATTGTGTGGTATGTGGTGTGTGTGCATGTGTGTGTGTGTGTGTGTGTGTGGGGTATAGTGCGGTAGGTGGTGCGTGTGTGCATGCATGTGTGTGTGTGTGTGTGTGTGGTATGTGGTGTGTGTGCATGTGTGTGTGTGTGTGTGTGTGGGTATAGTGTGGTATGTGGTGTGTGTGCATGTGTGTGTGTGTGTGTGTGTGTGTGTGTGTGGGTATAGTGCGGTGTTGTGTGTGTGTGTGTGTGTGTGTGTGTGTGGGTATAGTGCGGTATGTTGTGTGTGTGCATGCATGTTTGTGTGTGTGGGTATTGTGTGGTATGTGGTGTGTGTGCATGTGTGTGTGCGTGTGTGTGTGGGTATTGTGTGGTATGTGGTGTGTGTGCATGCATATGTGTGTGCGTGTGTGTATTGTGTGGTATGTGGTGTGTGTGCATGTGTGTGTGTGTATTGTGTGGTATGTGGTGTGTGTGCATGTGTGTGTGTGTGTGTGTGGTATGTTGTGTGTGTGAGTGCTGAAGAGTGGCTGATTTGAAGGTGTGATCCGACTCAGTCCACTGGTTTGGCAGGCCAGCATTAGTGAGCATCTCCAGCACTTATATAATAAAAATGTGATAAATTATTGTTGATGCCCTTTCATGCATAAAAGGCACCCGTCCAGCTGAACTGTAATTCAGCTCAACAGGCCCCTCCTGAGAGTTTGAAGGGCTGTATCTCTCAGGGAGCTCAGACAGAACAGATGCACTGCAGTCCCGCACAAAAATCGCAGGTCGTGCAGCTTGCTGGTGTGGTGTGTCTGGCTACTGCTCGTGTCGTCACTGCCCACGGCTGGACTTCCTCTCACACATGATGTCGCTCTCGTCAGGAACACCTTCCCCAGTCCAGTACTGAAGTGGCTGATGGCAAAGCCACTCGCCTGGACATTTCCCCTGTATTCTGCAATGCAGCTGCAATCACATGCATTTCAGTTCATTATAACTCAATCACCCCAGGAGTCCGGACAGTCAGTGGTTTCCCGAGGCGGAGAGGCAGGGTGCTGAGCACTATTCTCTGTGACAGCGCAGATCCCCATTTCACTGGGGGCTTCACCTCATCTCCTCCTGTTCTCCACTTCCTTCCTGAATCCCACTCGCAGATATCAGGCCAGTTTCTGCTCAGAGAACTGCACCAGGAGCATACTGTCACAGGACGCTACACACGGTCTCGAGTGCGCAGTATCAAAGGCACCCCGTGATCGAGGAACACTGCTCCGCACCAAACCAAAACAAAGCAAATCAAATCAAAGACAAGCCGACCTGTCGACAGTTGCACTGGCTTTCATCTAGAGAAGAAATTAGATCTCTGTGGCTGTGGCGAAAAGCCGTACTGTTTAAAAGGAAAAACAAAGCGTTGAAAGTGTGTATTAATGCAGATGAGAAGTGAAAGATCTGTGTGCTCGGGCCTCAGGAGGAACCCCTCAGATGAAGCTGCCCGACTCCGCAGCGGCACATGACTGCACTTCCCATCTCCTGTGTGCAGCTGAGGCCACATTAAAATAGATGAAGGTCTGAGCGCGTCTCGCCGCTGTCGGATCTTCTCTCGGCACTCCCTCACGTCGCTTTCATTGTTGCGTTCTGAACGCCGTGGAGATCGCTGGTCCGTACTGCCGGCGCGGGGATTGTGAGGGAGATAAATGCCTGAAGCCGTAGTCACATCCTCTGTAGCTTCCCATGTCAATGCTCTTTGTTGTGTTGTAATTTATCTCATACCCTTATCAAAAGAAACATACAGCGAATTAGATGAGGGCAAAAACAGCTGCACTGTGTTACCACCCCACTGATTGATTGCAGCATTAAATGGGTAGGGAGGCAAAATAATTATAAAAAGAAATTATTTAATTACAAGAGGGACATTAATAGGTGAATAATTGGCCTGAAGCTACACCTGGAGTTGGATGGAGCATCTTGTGGTCGCTGTAGAGTCCCCATTAGACATCGCCGCACTCCTTTTGAAGGGGTGCTACTGATCCTGCAATTCAATGAACACAAGACCCAAGAAAAACAGTCCTCCTGCCACTAGAGGCAGCAGAGATGTCCAGGGTGGTAACAACTGGTCTTTAGTGCGGCAACAATGGGGCATGAACCACTAACCTTCTGTGTCTCAGCGAAACAATGTGGCCACAAAGCTGCAGGTCACACCCAAGGATGTTCTTATAACATATCCATGGTCACACCCAGTACCTTGCTACCATTCATGTATTGATGCATATTAGTGTTTTCACCTGATGCATGCTGGGAAATGATGTTTATGATGCCTCATTATTCCCCTCCTGAGGAGTTGCACTAAAGAATCACAAAGCTCACTGTGCAAAGGTGATGCTGTCGTGGTGGTATATTGGCACTGCAGGAATCGGTCGGTAATTAAGCAAGGGACCATGTCTTGGCTTCTTCCTTTAGTCATAGCTGAGAAGATGGTGCACATGTCAAGAAGAAGATGGTGCGTGTTTCAAGAAGAAGATGGTGCGCATGTCAAGAAGAAGATGGTGCGTATGTCAAGAAGAAGATGGTGTGTGTTTCAAGAAGAAGATGGTGCGTGTTTCATTTTTGTGCCGGGGATGAACTGGTGAAGAAAAAGAAACAGTTTTCTGATTGAGTCTCCTGCAGGGATTTTGCAATTTGGTGCAGAATGGATTCTGCTGGCCTTGTGTTCTGAGTGCAACTGGTGTGAAAATCTGCTTTCTTAACAGTTTAAATTGGCTACAAGAATGAGGTGTTGATTAGTCAATTATCCAAATGTCATATTCAGTGCTGAGCTGTTACGAAGAGTCATTCTCATGTGTTTTTTTTTTTTATTTGACTTGTTGACCTAATGTGACTTGTATGTAAAATTGCTTTCTAGGGTAATTTGTGTGTGTGTGTGTGTGTGTGCGTACAGTATGTGTGTTAATGCATTTGCGGGCATGCATGTGTTTGCATGCACGTGTGTATACAATATATGAAAGTGTGCATAAGAGTGTATGTCTGTCTATCTATTGTGTGTGTGTGTGTGTGTGAGAGTGTGTGTGCGTGTGTGTGTGAATGCTTTTGCAGGCGGGCGAGTGTCTGCATGCATTTTGTGTGCATATAACTGAAAATGTGCGTGTTCTGTTTTTGCATGAGAGTGTAAGTCTGTATCCCTTGTGTGCACGTGTGTGTGGGTGTGTGTGTGTGTATGGATGTGTGTGTGTGTGTGTGTCACTATAGCCATGAGATAGAGCCTGTCTTCACACGATCTCTCTCTCCTGATCCCCAGAGGCACATCTGTGCTGCTGACAGCTGCTCATGAAGCCCCGTTATGGCGGGTTTATCATGACATCATGTCGGACGCTCGCTCGGCTGGGTACATGCACATATGCACCCTGCATGGTACATTCCATCCCTTTGGTTTTATTGTGTACATCCATCATGCTGTCGTATCTTACACTTCCTGTACGCACTGGCTGCATTCCGAATCCAACATTACTATGCCTTTCACACCATCGCCATTATAATACACTGGTGTTAGTTTTCTTTCTCATCCAAAGTATTAAAAGCATTCCGCTCACGTATCTGATGAGGCGTAGTATTTTCACACCAATTTCAGACCATTTGCTTGTTTATTTCTCTGTCCTGTTGTCACAGTGCATGAATTTTTGAAGGGCAGACAAGGTCGCCGCAAACAAACTGATCTGACCAGAAAAACAAATTTCAAATAGACTGGAGATCTGAAGCTGTGCTACGAGACAGCGATCATTACATCAGTTAGTTTTTCTTCTGAGCGAATTAACGATTAATTCTGAATTTACAAATAGTGTCCAGTTTTAATGCTTAATGTAAATGTGTGTATTTTGTTGGCATACAATGGGATAATGTCTGACTGTGTCCATGAAGCGGCACATTGCATGAGTACAGTTGCACATGATAGATTATTCTTGGGCTTTTTTTTGCTCTTTTAATCATCTGTTCGATTCACGTACCTCCAAATTAGTATGCCTCCACTGGGCACCGAGTTTTGGCATCAACAACTTCAAAGTCGGGGACCTTCAGGAAGAAGAACTGTCAGAGAATATATTCCAAAAAAAGATACCCCCGGCGATATCATAGTTGCTAGCCACGTCTGAGAGAATATAGACTGGGTTTGTGTTAAACCGGAGGAGGGGTATTCAGTGCTGGACTCGTTCTCCCTTCAGCACTGAGCGCTTTATCGGCCTACAGTCCCAGCGCCGCCTCGCTGCGCCCTGAGAGGGTCTAACTAAGCATATCCTGTCTGACAGTCACATCGCCTCCCCCTGTTCCGCCGTGTGCCCAGCCTTTCCGCTCTGTTTGGTGCTGCGTCCCTCTCCAGGCCCCCGGCGGGACGCTCCAGTCTCAGCTGAGCTGTGCCACCATCATCTGTAATGCATTATGGATGGTTCTGCCGGGTCTGGACCTGCTGTTTTACACCCCGGGGGGGCTATGTTACGCAAACGGGGGGACAGATTTCGGGGGCTCGCTGGAGGCTCGCCTGCGCTTCTCTTTCCCCCCTCCGAAATGAACAGCAGCTGTGCAGCACATCTATGGTCAGACTGTGCTCAGTCTCTCTCCTCTACACTAGTGTAGTGGGTCAGTGGGTATTGGAGCAGATGTGCTGAAAGTAGCTCAGTATAAAAGTAAATTCTGTCCATGACTGTGATACTGTTGGACCCTGCATTATACTGAGCTGTACTTCCCCACTCATCTCAACTGATTAAACTGTGATCCTGGTGAAACTGCTGCAGAGAGGAGAATCTCCCAGCATGCACTGCTGACTGCAGCCTGTCTCACCACCAAAGTTTTATTTATTTATTTATTTTTTTTTCATTCGACTCCAAACAGGCACAAAGTGCCCACACTAGTGGGTCGACAACAGCAATAACATACACATACACTTAACACAAAATCAATACAAAGAGAAATCAGCCAGAAGATCTGCTAAAAATCACTTTACGGACTACAAATTTAAATGTTTTCATGTTATGCGTAAAAATATCCAGCTCTGGAGTATATCTACTTAAACTATTAAAGTAGCTCTGAATTCAGATAAAAGGACTGAATTTTCTTACATTCATTCTGGATACAGGGGGATTAAAAGTAGGCATGGACCTCAGGACCCGTTTTGGGGCATTAAAGCATATTTGAGATGTAATATTAGAACAGTTGTTCAGACTATGAACTGACATACAAAAACATGATATCCAGGTACTTTCTTCGAGCTATAAGAGTTGGCAGCTTAAAAAACTCACAGAGTTGTGCATAAGATTCCCTGGAATATACACAGTGTGTTTTAAAACATAAAAATTTAATAAACTTTTGTTGGACCCTCTCTAACTTGTTAATAAAAGTAGAATGCCAAGGGTTCCAAACAGCTGAACAATATTCAAGGCTACTCCGGATATAAGAGACATACAAGGATTTCATGCATGCTGCAGATCTAAAAGAATTACAGGTGCGTTTTAAAAATCCAAGCATACGTATTTATTTGTTACAGATATATGAAATATGAGACTTAAGACAAAGATTTGAAGACAATAAAACACCTAAATCTTTGACACTGAAAACTCTCCCAAGAGCTTGGTCCGTTATATTATAACTGTGTAAGGCATAATTCCTCTTATTGGTAAAAGAAATAGTGTAACATTTTGAAATATTAAGATTCAACTTCCAAAGTTTGCACCACTCAACAACATTATCAATGTCTTTCTGTAATAAATTGCAATCATTTTCAGATACTATCTCTCTGCCAAATTTACTATCATCGGCATATAAAAAAACAATTTGAGCTGCTCAGTACAGATGGAAGATCATTGATAAAGATAATAAACATTAATGGCCCCAAAAGGGACCCCTGAGGAACACCTGATATTACATCGGTCCATTCAGACATTTCTCCATTAATAACTACTCTTTGTTTACGCTGAGACAAATAAGAAGAACACCACTTTAACAGATGTCCAGAGATTCCATAAGCTTCAATTTACAAATCAGATGTTGATGCAAAACACCGTCAAAAGCTTTAGTAAAATCGGTATATATAATGTCAACCTGGCTGCGATTATTAATATATGAACTGATCCAGTCAATAAAAAGAGTCAGATTAGTTGTTGTACTTCTCTCACCCCTCCCTGCAGCTGCATATGTGCTGGCCCACACCCCTCCGCTGCACTGGGAACCAGCAATACCAGGTACCAATACCATTTTCAAATATCTTCACAATTTATTTTATCCTAATAACCCCCCCCCGATTGGAAACCAGCAATACTAGTCGGCCATTTTGGCTCAATCAGAGCGCAACTTGTGAGTTACATAGTGCTGAGGAACTATATTTTGCACGTGTTTGGATGCAGTAAATAATCATGTTTCGTACAGTCTGAGTCTGCTGTGAGTTCAGATCTCACTCTGCATCGCTGTAACTGAACTCTTTAGAGGTGCTGGTGTTTTCTTTAAGTCACGGTAGACGAAGGTTTTGATTCTCGGCTTTTTATTCTTTCTTTCTGAGAGGCAAGTTTACCGAGGAAAAAGAGAGTGAGGTTTGCACACTTGACATGAGATTAAAATAGAAGGGGCTCGGAGAAAAGGAATGATGTGACAAAACTGAACTCAAGCGCTCAAAAAAATCTTTTGTTGAGAGACTACTGTTTCGGGACCGAGTCTTTCATCAGCGTCACGGGCAAAACAATGACGAAAAACCCCCGTCTCTGTGCGAAGACATCAGAAATCTCATCTCAGCTTCATACAAGCACTAATCTAATGAAACGGGTGACTCTGGGTACCAAACAAATGCTTCTGAGGTGACAGTATTTCAGCATTAATGCAGACAGCTAGCGGATTTTGTGCTAGGCTAGCACCGGAGACTGTACACATACATCTTTCTCCTGACTCTCCATTTTTCTTCATTTGTGTTCTTCCTTTTTAAGGGCTGGGCGGAAGGTGAATGTAAAATGTCTTCAGAATCCATTTTACCCTCCAGAGATTATTTAAGAGGGAATGAGACCTGGAATGAATTTACGGCGCGTTTGACCGAGTTAATCGCACCCTTGAAAGTGCCTCGTCGGGGTTAGAGGTGGTTGCCGGGGGCCGGGGGGGGAGGTGGGTGGGCTGCGGCGAAGGCGTTCGGCCGTGGAGATTCGCCCAGAAAACTCATTAAACTTCCCCCGTGACCCCTTCTTCCACAGGCCGCGGATCGGTCTCGGTCCCTCCCTCGCCCCCCTCGCCCCTTCTCTCGCGCTTCGCTACCTAGCAGGGTAAACTCAGACGGCCCACCCAGCGCTTAAAGCCCTCATAATACCCCAAAACCAGCCAGAGCCTTTGGGTACTTAGAGAAGATTGTCCCAGTGCTGTGCCAGGGAGCTCTGCCAAGTAACACTGGGCCTGGATGCAGGCGAAGTTCTGTTCGTGGATCAGCCTTTAATCCCCGAATTTACCTCATCATTGCTCAAGTGCTTCACTGTATTTTCCGCCTGCACGCGCACTCTGATATTACACTTGTTTTCTGGCACAGTGCATTTTTAATGTGCCATTTTTGGAGATGCTTCAATTTGTTGATTGGTTGGCACGTGAAACGCAGCGATTTCGATACCGCGCAGTTGCAGAGTAAAAATTAATTTGTTTAATTGACTGTAAGAATGCGTGATGTGCAGGATGATATAATTGGGGTGATGTGTTGTCGGAGGATGGCGCAGCCGATGTTATGCGGCTTTGCATGTCACTCTGCCCATGTTTTGGTGCATAGAAAGTCTTCTTCTGTGGTGCCTGAATTGGTCTGAAAAGAAGACACGATGCAGCGCAGTCACAATTATACACAGCACATGCCTACACACACACACACCCACACACAAACACATTTATAAAACATGCACCTACCTGTACTCACAAACACACAAGGTTTGTACATATACACATGCACACTCATACACATGCGTACACTCGCACACCTACACACGAACACGCTTATAAACATGCGCTCACCTACACAATTACATACTCATACACACCCACATACATACAAGCACACACACTTACATGGTTACTTGCATGAGCCGATACACACATATTAATGCAATGTCTGGCCAAAAAAAAGTTGGACTGCCTTGAGCTTACAGAGCGCATTCATTGTGGCATCATTGTGGCATTGTTAAGACAACCTAGTGCAATGTCACAATATTTATTTATGTCCAGAGTATCATTACTTTTTGCCTGAGATTTTGTATTGATGACAGGAGAGCTGAACCACTTATTGAAGAGAGTTTTAATGGGGTTAATAAAGCATTTGACAGTTCTTAACCCAGTTCCAGTGATTTCAGCGATTTCCTTACTTGTTTTCCTCTGTTTGATGTAGGCCAATGATTTGTCCCTTCTGAAACACACTAACATTTTTTTCCACGACCTTTGGATTCGTCTTCCACCCGAAATGAGAAGCCGCACACTGCATCAGTCAGGGTTAAAGCAATTATTTCCGCAGTAAATCTTACTAATCTCTGCAATAATGATCCAATCGCGCTGAAGTATTTCCTTATTAAAATCCAATCAGCTGCTTCTCTTTGGCCTGGCATCCTCACATATGCCCATGATGCACAGAACACACACGTGCAAATACATTCACTCACAGACACACGCACGCGTGCCGCCTGACGTGCACATGCACACTTCTCCATTCACACAGGCACATGCACTCATAACAAACCTTGCACACACACACACACACACACACATATTACAGTTAAATCCCACAAGAGCGTTTTTAAAACAAAAAAATAAACAATTTATCACTTTTAATGAGTGTTTGCCTGAAGTATAGCAGTCACTAATGCTGATGGATGGCTCCCTATAAACTTATTGAATATTTCGAGTCTTTTTTTTTTTCTTTTGGAAGGGAAACACTTGACAGAATAGAGCAGGAATTGTCTTTTGACAGTTATACTCTTGACATTTTTGTCAAGACGTCACAATGCCAGAAAGGAGGCATTTTGAAAGGAGAACTTTGGCTGCCACACACACATTTCCATTTTATGAAGCAAAAAATAAAAAATAAAAACCCGAGAGACAAAAGGATATGCGCCCAGCGAATACATTAAGCCACAAAAAAACAGGAAAAATCTGAGGCAAAAAGGATGTGTATCACACCAGCAGCTAGTGGCTGCTCGCCCGTGCTCCTGCTCGGAGGACAAAGCCAGGGATTGGCTCTGACCTGATGGCAGTTGCCTTTGGCTTCTGGCGCTTCCAATCAATTTGGGAGCGTGGAGGTGTGATGGGACGGTGCAGGAGGGGGTGACGGGGGTCACTGTGACTGAACCGCTGGGGTACAACACTGCAGAATCACTCTCACTCTGACACACACTCCAGGCGGTCAGGGCTGGGCAGAGAAATACTGGCCTTCACTCCAGGCCCTTTGGCTTTTCCGAAAAGCAAACCAGAAGGTACCATAGTCGTGCCATGAACTTTTTGCCTCTCGATTGAAAAAAGATGACAGGGGATCATCGAATTCAAATGTAATTTAAGGCTAGTACTCTCTGTAAGGAAGTTTGAAGTGTAGAGCTTTTAGAAACTGTCTCTCTCTCTGAAACATATATTTTTTAGTACTTGAGAAGTATGATGAAACAAGTTTTTCAAAATGTTTGCACATTTTCTTTTTTATACAGAACTTCTGATTACTTTCAAGCTTGAATTGGCGGGGTGTGTTGAATGATGATCAGAAAAACGCACATCGGTGATGGTTTCTTCTGAGGAAAAAGACAGAGATGCTTCTCGAGGGCACACAATGCATTTCTGTAATGGGAAACTCTGACTTCAGGCTTCTAGTGCCTGGGTCTGTACTGCGGTAACACAAATGAGCCTGAGACGGGAACAGGTTCGACAAAAGATGTTGTACGATTTCTTAAGATGGTTTAATCTCTCATCTACTGCAGAGTGAAACATTAATCCTCGGCTGAATCAGTCTTTCTTCAGTTCTTTTATAACTCTTGACAAAAGGATCCTAAAAGCACTCTGATTCTCGGTAACAATGTGAGTCATGCGGAATGTTCTGTGTAAGGAGGAGCAGTGATCATTTCAGAGCAGAGACGTCGAGTCGTTCTCTTTGATGAAATTATCATTCTCTCTGTCTCAATCTGCTGGCCTGAAGATTGCTGTGGTCCCTTTTGCCCTTTCATGTCTGAGTAATATATTCCAGAAGGGCTTGAAGAGTCTTGCACACGCCTTTGTTTTCATCTCAGTGTCGCTAGAATCTTTGACAGGCAATCTGGACCAGGCCATTAAATGATTTAGGCCACGGCATACCACACCCGCTCATCAAATTTGTCTTTCTTTGTGAGTGAGCAACGTCTATTAGCAACTGGAGCCGGGGTTAATTTTGTTAGAGTTTTCATCAATCTCCAACAGTACATTTCACTGAGTCCCGGAGGATTGTACAAGTTCTGCAAACAAAGTTACACCTGATACATGAAGCTGGTTTGTCATTGGGCGCCCAAGTCAGAGCGCAGCCACAAGCAGAGCTGTTGGGGCCCTTGCACAAGGCCCTTAACCCCACTCAGCTCTCAAGGCGGAGTTAGTCCCTGCCTGTTCTTATCAACAGTAAGTCACTGTCAGCCAAATAACTGTAATGTCATGGGGAGGTATTATTGTAAAGGGGCACTAGGATTTATTTGTAACCACAGGTTACCCAGTGATGGTCATAGTGTATGTTTATTTGGCTGTGACTATTATCTGTGGGTGAACATAGTTATACTCGTATTGCTCTCAGACTCTGGTGGTATTAATGTTTTTAATCAATATAATTCCAGTGATTTGGCATGTAAATGCATGTTTTTGCACGATATTAATACTAAGCATTGTTTTGTTTTTTTTTTTTTTTTGTCACGTTAAAGGGCCTTAATATTGCAATTTTGGCAAATAACGTCGAGAGGGCTGGTTTACATTGTTACGAACAGATATGCCGCTAAAGTAGGTAAACCTGTTGCTTCTGCGGAAGTTCTTTTTTGCGCGTGTGTTTCTTGTGATGAATCGAGCTGCACCAGGGACTCTTTGTTCTGTCTCGCCTTGAGTCGGGCAGAAATTGAGATCTGTGATCAAAGATTTCGCTCTTGAAAGCTCTGCACAGTGGCTCAAAGCTACAGAGGGAATTAAAGGCGAGTGGGAGCAGGAATGAGACGCACCCTCTCGACTGCACCTTCAAACAAAACGGTTCCTCATTCATGCCTCTGATACCGAGAGCAGCTCAGGAGCCAGGAGGGAGCCTCGATATGTTAAGTGTGGCATTTTAAAGTGATTGGACTCTTTTGTCTTTATCTGCTCAAGGTAAAAGGCTGAATCGCTCCGCGCCTCATTTGTGTCCACTGCGTCTCGTTTGGCCTTGTCTATCGGGCCTGTGAGTGTGTGTGTGTGTTTCGATGGTGTTTGTTTGTGTTGGTGTATACTGTATGCCTCAGGGTATGGATCTGTGGCTGTGTGTGTGTCTGTCTGTAAATATACATTTTTGTATTGTGTGTGTGTGTGTGTGTGTGTATACACCAGTTTTTTTATAGCCATGTCTGTATACATATCTCAATGTGAACTTGTGTGTGGTGTGCATTTATCCGTTGGTGTTGTGTGTGTGTGTGTGTGTGTGTGTGTGCTCGAGTGCCAACATTGTCCAAGCAGCCAACAATCCAACCAAATTTAGCCAACAATAGTTCCAGATGTTGTGAGCCAGTGCAGCTTGCTGTGGGAGGCTATTTAAGCCTGACGGAGAGATGATTTAAAGCAGCAGTGCAGCGCTTCCACTCTGCAGATTAATCTCCCTCACAGGTAAATGTCACCCGTCAAAGCCGCTACCGCACCAGACGGGCCGAAAACCACTTTCCTCTGAGCAAAAACAATCACACGCAGTGTGTCTGTACGCGCCGGGCTGTGCCAAAAACCGCAAAACATCCAGCCCTCTCCACACACACACACACACACACTCACACACACAACAGCAAGGCCCATTCTTCCTAATTATCGTATAATTATTCCGTCCGAGTGGCCACAGATAGGAGAGAGCGATACATCATTACTCTTTCTAATAATAGTTTGTGACATTCACAGAGACATCAGCTAAAAATGAGAAATTTGAAATGAGTCAGGGCTCCATCCTCCAGATTCATGGCATTTGAGGTTATTCCAGAAAAAGCGAACGATGGCAGCGGTTATCAGGAAAAAAAGCTGATACTCATTCCTCTCAGCTGAATATCGATGTCAGTCTGAGTGGTTATTCAGGAAGAGTGTCGCTGGCGGTATCAGTGTCGGAAGTTGGCACCCAAGCGTTGCACACGTGTGTTACTGCTTCCAGTGCTCGAGTTTGCTGTAAATGCACAATTTCTCTAGTACCTCTGTGGTTGAAAGTATGTTTCCAATCAGAGGCAGCACATACATATGTAGAGCGAGCATTCGGACCAGCCCGTAGTGTTACATACTAATGCTGGATGTTCAGCTCGGGGATGAGCGTATGCAGAAACTGCTGTTCCTGCACAGTGAGCTTCCTCTGGACCTGTTAAAGACTAACTGCGTGCAGAAGGTCATCGGCTTTTCAATACGGTTACTTGACACTGCTGACAAGAGAACCAACTTCCAAAATCATCATTCCTTATTCCCCTCTCTGTTTGTCTGGTCTTTTATCTCAGCTGCTGACTTCCTCCAGATGGGCGATGGTCCTGGGCGCCCGAGGCTCTTCAAGGTTACGCCGAGTCTTCTGGAGCCTCTGTTGATGTTTGCTTTGTTTAATTTCCCTCAAGGCGTGAACTGAAAACTGCCCCGCAAGAAACCATCAAGAGTTCTCACACCGCCTGCCTGTGCTGAGCCACTGGCCGTAAGATAACGCTCTGCACACCTGAAGAAGAGTGGTGTGAGTGAGTGCTGTTCAGTCCGATGTATCCTGCTCAAGCAGCTGCTCCTCAGGTGCGAGATCCGAATCAATACTCTGGGCCGCAGGAGGCAACTCACTGTCGCTCAGTCCTGGATTCCAATCAGAGCTCCGTTAGAGTGAGGCAGCAGTGCAAATATGACTCAGCATATCCATATTTCATTAAAAAGCATATGTCCTTCATTTGTTTTTGGATTAAAGTCTACTTTGCGGAAAATAAATGTGAAAGAACGCTACCTTGATTTATAAAATCATAAATACCATTAAAATTGTGTAATGCTCATTGCAAGATGAGATTCATGCCCGTGTAGAATTAAGTACAAAAAAATTCAATGGCCCTTTCATCTCCATATTCACTTTTTAATCTGTTTTTCAAAATTGAGTGCCTTGAAGTTTTATTTATTAATTTCATTTTGGCATTTTCTTGATTTCCTGCACATGCTGTTAATTTGTTGTGAAGTTAAAAGGACAGGCGTGACTGTTCATTATGAAGAACAGTCTTTCACTGCAGAGGCTGAGGGCACGCGGGCCTTAGGCTTTTGGCGCACAGCCACTGAAGTCTCCGGAAGTTTCTCTCTGAGCTGGGCTGGATTAGGCCTGATGTGTTAATCGTTTATAGCGTCCACGCCGCGCCATCTCTCCCGAAAGTGAACCCGGTAATAGGTGCTGCTCATCACCGGACGGCACTTCCTCAATATCCATTTATGACTGATGGGTCTGTCTTTATCCTTCTCAGTAAAGGAACTAAATAGAGCGCCGGACGAATGGGGGCGGGATAATATTTAGCTGCGGCTCTCGTGAATATCGATTGCGCTCCATGATGGATGGCCGCACGGCGCATTCAGCTGCGGGATAAGTGATGACAGTAATGTCATACTTGCTCTTGTCTCTCGGCTTGGGTTCGAAGCAGTCATCTGAGGACAGTGGGAACACGGGGCCCCCTGCTGTGCTGGAGGTGGTCCTGTTGATGGACATCAGAAGTCATCCTCCCATTTCTTTTGGGTGATGTTTGGTCATTGAGTAGATTTAATGGAAAAGGGCTGTTCATTTCTACAGGGCTGTTCTGTTCTTTCCAGTCAGGCGCAGGGTTAGTGGTCAATGCTGGAGCTGGAATTGGAAATTGAATTGATAAATTGGGGGGGTAATTGTAATTGGAATACAGTGCCTGACAAAAGTCTTGTCACTTATCCAAGTTGTAGGAACAACAAACAATAACCTGACTTGTAGTTGATCAATTGGAATCAAAAATGGCTTATATGAAAGGCAAAGCCCTCTAGATTATCTTATGAAATATACCAAAATAGAGTTTTGTGTCATTCATTGAGTTTTATAATTTAATTTGTACAGAACAGTCAGATTTTGCTTGGACAAAAGTCTTGTCGCATTGAAAAAAAAATGTGGAAATTATACACACACTTTATTTTGAATACACAAATATGCCACTATAATATCAGAACATAAAGTCATGGTGCCTTGGAAAAAAGAATTAATATTGCGTATGACTCCCATGAGCTTGGAGGACTGCAACCATACGTCTTGGCAATGACTGAGATAACTTGATGATGAAATCATCTGGAATGGCATAGAAAGCAGTCTTGCAGGACTCCCAGAGTTCATCAAGATTCTATGGTTTCATCTTCCAAGCCTCCTCCTTCATCTTACCCCTGAAATGCTCAATAATTGTTCATGTCAGGTGACTGGTTTGGCCAATCCTGGAGTACCTTCAGCTTCTTCGCTATCAGGAACTGTGACATGGAGGCAGAAGAATGAGAAGGAGCAGCAGTATAAGTAGGGCAGCAAGAACTTCTTGATATTTCAGGCTGTTGATGTTGCCATCCACTCTGCAGATCTTTCTCACACCCCCATGCTGGATGTAACAACAAACCATGATTTTTCCTCCACCAAACATGATTGTTTTCTGGGAGAATCTTGGGTCCATGAGGGTTCCAACAGGTCTTGTACGGCGACTGGGATGCAGTTCAATGGATGATTCACCAGAAAAATAAACTTTCAGCCACTTTTCCAGTATCAATCCTTTCTGTGAGCTGTGGGCCTTGGCAAATACAATGCAGGTTTTATGTTTTCTGTTTAATGCAGGCTTCTGTGTACTAATTCGGCTATGAAAACCACTTTGAGAGAGAATTAGACAGACTCTTCTTGTAGATACCGGGATTTTTGGTGACATTTCCTCATGTAGCTTCGCTGTAGTTGAAGAAGGGCTAGCCTTGTACAGTTGAAGCAAACAGTCCTTTCAAACAGTTGTCATACCGGGGTCTGTCTGACCTGCGCTTGCCATGAACGTCACCAGTTTCTTCAAATCTTTTTCTCATCCCCTCCACTTGACATTTGGATACATTAAAGATGTCTGCCACCTCAGCAGCAGACTCAGTCTTCAGGCTCTTGATGATCAGCACTTTGGTCTGTGGTTGAATCTTTGGTATGTTGTCAGAGGTCTAGTCACACCTCATATGAAAGTCTGGTGTGCTGGGGTTATTTCTATACACATCTGGGAATGTGTTAATTACAGTATTTGTCATAGGTTAAACTCTAATCTGCAATTTGTTGCATCATCTGAAGAGAAGACAAGACTTTTGTCCCAGCAAAAACAGATGTTATGGGCTTAGCCAAGCTGTGAACATCGGAACACTTTTTGATGGTTTCATTTTGCACCAAATTATTAATGTGAAAGCCCTTGACATTAAAATGGACCATTTATTGTAACAATTGATTGGTTAGAAATAAAGTTATATGCTATTTTTAGTTACTATGTCCTTATGCGACAAGACTTTTGTCAGGCACTGTATATTGTTTGGAATTGAATTGAAATTGATGAAACAGAATTGATCCCGACCCTGGTTAGGCAGTGGATTCACAGTGTATGGGTGGGGATAAATAATGTTTAAGGCTGAAAGAATTTTACGGAGCATAAATTACCCAAAAGGAAAAACTAAAGTACAATTATATTTTTAAAGCGCAGGGTGTGTAGGTGTGATATGCCAGTATATGGAGCCTGGAGACTGGTATGGGTGTGTGTGTGCATCAAATTTAAGGAGTAAACATGAAAAAAGAGATGGAAATCTCCATAAAAGCAGTGTATGATTACAGTCATAAGCCCAGCTCCATGGTCCACATTAGCAGCGTGTGAGCAGGGACTGTGAGACTGTGGTCCCAGCTCCTCTATTTAACTCTGCTGAAGAGAGATGAGGACGTGACCACTGCTGAATTTCTAATATTAAAACTGAAGGTCAGATCGCAGGGAGAACTGCCAGGCTGAATGAAGGGGGATTATCCTCTCTCCCTCTCTCTCTCTCTCTCTCTCTCCCCCCTCTCTCTCTTCCTCACACTTCAGCTCAATGAAATGAGGTTTCATTGGCACGGAAAGCCTGTTTAGCATGAATATATTTATACAGAGGTCTGTCTTTGTGCGGTTTCATGATGTTTGCTTTGTTTTGTTGGCTCTGCGTTCCAGCAAATTGAAATTGAAGATAATTAATATGCGGTTAAAGTAGAGCTCGTCAGCATTAACTTGCGAGTGCTCACATCCGTATCGTGCAAACCCATGGAGGAATTGCCTCTTTCTTTCAGAAGCGTAGCAGTTTAGATACTTGTGGACTGAATTGTAAATGCTGAACATGCGGACGCACTTAAATAAAGGCATCGACAGCTCCATCATCCCCAGAGCCGTCCTCTCTTTATCGTGTGGAGGGCTGCTTGTTGTCTCTTTGAGGGGAGAGGATGGTAGTGGTTGTGCTGCGCTGAAAAGCCTGCTCGTGGCATAATGACTGCTTGTTTAGACCAGTGGGCGAGTCTCCGATGCTAAAAGGCCACTTGTGCCTCCTGCTGCATGTCAGGCTGGAGTCCGGCATAATGACACCGGCAGCCTCCGGTTTGCGCCATTATTCCTGCAGCTCGCCGTCCCTTTCTTTGAGTCCTCCCGCCCCCGCCTTAGTGCTGTCTGCCACGGAAATGATCTCGTCGTTAGCCTGTCTAGCTGTCCGAGAACTCCCGACCTCAGCAGGAAACGCCGGCTCCTCGCTGTTTATTGACCAAGAAATAACAAGCCCTGGTCGTTCATTATAAGCTTCCCTGTTGTGATAGATATATATGTACATGTACGTGAGGAGCTGTTTTCGTTTTGCTGAGATGCATTTCGCGGTGCACTTGTCCAATCTGGGGTCCAGTCGATGTAGTTCATTATGGGTGTCCCAAGGGACCCCGGCGCAGGTCAGTACATCCAGTGCGGCCCACACTGCCAGGCTGCGCTGCTGTGTACTCGCTGTTCAGAATCGTTTTCCTGCCTCACCATCGCAAACACAAGTTACCATGGCTGCAGACCTTGGCTGCTGGTGCTGTTTTAAACTAGAAATGGGTCCCTGACCTTTAGTCTATTGGCTGTAATCCCAGATCCTCACTGATAAGGACTTACGCTTAATGTAGCTCTCATGATGCTACTGAGAGTGTCTTGTATTAGTGCATATTGAGCAACATGCTGGCTTTTGCTGACTGTGGTTAGCGCTGGTTTGGACTGGAGGCCTGTGTGCTTTCATGATTTCAGGATAGTGCTGTGTACCTGCTGTTACAGTTTGTCCTTAGTGCCGTGTTCTGTGATTCAGTGATTCACTGGCAGTTTGTTTCCGGACTCTCCTGAGGAGGGTGGCATTTCTCGCCCGATCAAATGCAAAACGCCGCAGCTCAGCTCACAAAATCGCAAACGGAAAAATAAATTTTATGAGCCTTCACAAGTTGCGAATAAAAACAATACCCATGGCAATTGATCCACTGTTTTATTATGCTCAAAACTTAATGGATTGAAGCCCCAGCGCTCTGTCTGATGTACAATCTAATGACCTGTCAGAAATTAATTTACTGATGAACCAAGGGGGAGAAAATTCATTAAACAGGGAAAGAGCTGGAGAGAGAGCAGGGAGAGGGAATGTGATTCTACAGGGTTTTAATTGAAAGTATAAACACGGGCGGAGACCCCGACGATGGCGGGGCGAGACCGATGCATTTCGCACAAACCCTCTCCCCCATCCATCAATAAAGACGTCATGTTATCACGACGCTGCGCGTCACTCTGACCGCCAGGCATTAATCATCGAGCGCCGAGTCATTACACCGACCGGCGAGATTGCATTCGCGCAAAGTTACCTCTCGCAAAGCCATATTTCAGAATCCCGCCCAAGGCCCCACTTGACACCGTACATTAGTGAAACGTTTATGCTTCGCCACTCATTATGAAGGGTACATGCGCCAGGGTGTTGTTCTTCTCTAATAGGATGCTTCTCATCACTAACAAGTAGTGGTTATGGACATCAGTCAACTGCTGCCAAACTTACGCCCTACCCTACACTATCCTGTTTTTGTTCGCTGCTACGGCATCTTCAGAATGTGATTTGGTGAAAGGCATTTTCCATCCCGTGCTTTGATCACTCACGGGATAGGGGCCCCAAACCTGTACCTGCCTCATCTCAAGTGTCAAGAGTGTCATAATCCTGAACACAATCTGGGGTAAATACACAGGGGTGGGGTGGTGTGAGGGCTGTTTACTGATTGAGCAGCCATGCTTAAAGGATAGAGAAGGATGAACTCTGAAACACCACGGAGGCCTCGGCTAACAGGTGTCACTGAGGCAGCTTAGCAGCCTGAGCGTCCCTTATTAATGCACTGACTTTCATTATTACCACACACCTGGTGCACCGCGGTGTTCTGTCACATCGCTTTCCCTGCGCTTTATTTATTTATTTTCATTTTTGAAATGATTTTCACCTGCGCTAAAGGGTAAATCGGCTGGAAAGGTCGTGTGTGCGAGTGTGTTTGTGTGTCTGCCAGTGTTTAAACCAGAAAAAGTCTCTGATCAGCAACAAAAGAACTCCTACACACATACACATTCATGCTGTCTCACACACTCACATACACACACTTAGTTATCACGCATGTACTCATACGCATGCATACTGAAAAACACATGGTGAAACTCACTCTCTCTCACACACAGAAACACTTCACATGCCCTTATCCTCTAACTCATGCGTACACAATTATAGACACGTATGCACACCTGAGAATACACTCTCACACACACACACAAGTACCAATAGTTACACACAAAATGCAGATGCAAGCACACACATGTAGTACGCACAAACACTTACTGTCGCACACAGCCTCCTATCTGGTGTGAATGCAGAAGAGTGCGCTCAGGGTTTTTCTTAATCCTGACCCAGAGCGTGCCTGGAATCCATCTATATCAAGTGCTGGTCGCTCCCAACGGTCACTCACTGATATAGTCTGGCCTCAGTCGTTAGGCCAGTGTTTAGCCCTTACGTCACTAATGAACTGGATATATAAATATTCATGTTTTCTGCTCTTGGCTGATTGGGTGACCTTTTGGCGAGAACCACCAATCACGCGGTGCCATTTGCAGAATGAATGCTAACCGAGTTATCCGTCGCATCTTGTTGTCAGAAGTGGTAGCTAAGCAGGCGAGCGTTTAAACGTTGGGACATACAAGTGTCTATCTTATATCTACATGTTGCGTGTATATTTCCTTTTACTTTGCTACATCAGGTATTTTACAACACAACTAAGGGCTGTACTCAGCATTACGAGTATGAGTTAGCTGGCCAGCTACGGCATTCGTGAATGTTATTTGACATGAGCTTAAAAATTAGATTGTGGCTTGCTTGCGCTTTACTCTTGGATTGGTCGTCAGGTTTTGAACAGGATAATGTTTGGCCATATCTGCATTTTGTTTATTTCAGTGGGATTCCCCGGTATAATGAAGGCTAAATTAAATAATACTCAAATTACATAACGTTTTTCACTGTAATTGGCATTAGCTACAGCTTGAAGGGCATGATTGCATCAGCTAAGTTAAGCCTATGAAGCTGGTATGTAATACGACAGTTGCTGATTTATTCCTTGCCTGTCTACTTTCTCGGAAAAGAGAAGATGGATAGCTTGTTCTTATTATTGCAACCTATTGCTGCACAACGTTCCGGCATTTTTAACGTGGATGGCCAATGCTTATTTTGCCGCTTTTCCCTGCTTGTTTAATATCTGATATCAATCCAGTACAAGATCATAGCGATCAAATATATTCCTTTTCCCTTTAAAAACGATTAAACATCGATGGCAATAACAGTATCACTGAACATATAAACACAAGCATTATTTCAGTTTGAAAGTTTAATTCGTAGTTTGCCGCAGTCCATACTGTATTTCTGCATTGCTAGATGTAACGTGACCGCTGCTGAGAGAGACTCAGGTCTCGAACAAAGTTCATTTTCTCCTGATCTGTTGGTCTTAAAAATGCCATTGCAGCACCAGAATGTTTGGAAGATATGTGGCCTGTGAAAAATAAGTCCAGTATTTAATTCTGTGACAATGGGGCAAAATAATTGATGATAATCTGTGCTCACATTCACTTCTCCCCATTGGAATCAATTCATTCAGGACCTGCTGCAAGTCTATCTAAAGGGGCGGGGCACCCTTGCGACTGTGAGCCAATCACAGATTTTGCATGGATTTTGTGTATTTGAAAGTAAAACGCTGGCCTACCGAGTGAGGCCAGACATATCAGTGAGTGACTGTTGGGAGCGACCAGCGCTTGATATGTACGAATTCCAGGCAAACCTTGAGCTTCATATAAACTCACTCAGAGGAAGTAACTCCATCCCAGTGTGTAAAATCTCCATGAGGAAACGTTAAACGGAGCTGATTTTCACCAGCTTTACTGTGGTGTTTGTCAGCAGCACGTCGCCCCAGCGGACTCCTCTGAATTCACCTGCTCTCGAGGCTTTCTTCTCCAGGCCTTTCATTCCCTATTGTAAGGAATCGATTTTGACTCTCGCGGCGCGTCTCAGTCCAAGGTCACCGCAGAAATTAAAGGCTCCTCCCCCTCTCACGATCCCATCTCTGCCCTTATCGTACCCCCTCACCCCCCAGCTCACCTGAGACTGGAGACCGCGTGACCATCTCGCTCTCGCTGGGGGAGCCCAGTCGCCCAGAGCTGCAGATAAGGCTTTGTCAGACTGCTGAGGAGTTCGCCAGCGCGAATCTTACACCCCTGAGCCGAGCCCTCAGAGCACAAACCGGCCCCGGAATGAAAGCAGGCTCAATGACCGCAGTCAGTGCAGGACATTCAGCTCAATTATAGCCCAGCGCTGGAGCTGCTGTGGTACAGGCTCTGCTGTGCAGCCGTGGGGTACGAGAGCTGTATCAAACGTCCATCCCTGCAGACTCCGACCAGTCGATCACTCTAGGTTTCCACGACGGGAAAGATAATAGTAGTGCTGCCTTTGAAAAAACAGGAAAGGTCCCCGCGGGTGGAATGGCCAATGTTAGATTGCCCTGCCTGGAAAACTGCGTCTCGTACAGGTTCTGTAATGTATGACGGTGTCGCATCGGGGTTCGTGTAAGAGCCGTCTGTTCTTACGCTTGTCACTGTTTGCAAGACGGAGTGTACACCTGAGGTGCTGAAATCTGGCCCTGGAGGACGGCTGGTTTTCTTTACTGCCTGATGGCTCATGTTTTAGTACTGTCCCTGACACCGGACAGGACTTATACTGTGATACTATTCATGATCAGTGTCAGGGAATGAAAACCAGCAGATATAGTGCTCAGAATATGGATAATTTCAGCCGTTTGAGAGAGTCTTTTCTCAATGCGACTCACAGATAGTATGAAACATCTGACTAAGCAAGGCCGATATCCTCTCGATTAAGGGCCTCGCTTGATGCTGCACTGATCTTATTTTGGAACCACTAGGAGTTGAAGCCCCAGCCGTCCGAGTCCCTGTCAGATACTGTATGCTACTAACCAGTCTACAGGCCTCCCCTGTGCCTGGGTTAGCGGGGAGCCCTGACCAATTCTTATGCTGGTATAATTCCTGTTCCCAGAAGGCCTTGCTTCCTCCATCCATCTTGATCCACCTCTATTGAGATCATGAGAGAGACAGTGGACCCAAGAATGAAGCAGAAGATGGGGGGGGGGGTTGGTGAGATCTTCAATAGAAGTTCAAACAGGTCCGATCCCCCACCCTCCACTCTGATATATCGTGGTTAGCATTGACGCTTTTGATTCACGGTGGAGCGAGTGCGCGCACTGGGATAGAGCCGGGTCATTAGTGCGCTCGTACCGCTGACGAATCATTACCCAAATTAATATTGAGCTTGTAGTCCACACGGAAGGTCTGATGAAGACGTACAGTCATTAGAAGTTAGCCGCACCTCATTTGTAAGAGCGGAGTGCTGCAGCTGTCTTCAAAGTTTTCCAAATGAAAAGAAGCCCCATTCATTACAGCCTCTCCTGTCCCGCTGCGGCGTTTATTAATAAGACTAAAAAAATGCCTGCGTAGGTAAAAAGGAAAGAGAGAAAAATGGACCGTCGGACTAACAGTCTGTTGAAAGAGAACACCAATGACTGAATGATGGGCTTCTTCAAAGCCATCGCTGTGCTGGTTCCAGCTGCCGCACACCCCTGCTGGTTAGCCCAGCGAGGCTGGTTCCAGCTGCCGCACACCCCTGCTGGTTAGCCCAGCGAGGCTGGTTCCAGCTGCCGCACACCCCTGCTGGTTAGCCCAGCGAGGCTGGTTCCAGCTGCCGCACACCCCTGCTGGTTAGCCTAGCGAGGCTGGTTCCAGCTGCCGCACACCTCTGCTGGTTAGCCCAGCAAGGCTGGTTCCAGCTGCCGCACACCTCTGCTGGTTAGCCTAGCGTGGCTGGTTCCAGCTGCCGCACACCTCTGCTGGTTAGTCCAGCGAGGCTGGTTCCAGCTGCTGCACACCTCTGCTGGTTAGCCTAGCGAGGCTGGTTCCAGCTGCCGCACACCTCTGCTGGTTAGTCTAGCGAGGCTGGTTCCAGCTGCCGCACACCTCTGCTGGTTAGCCTAGCGAGGCTGGTTCCAGCTGCCGCACACCTCTGCTGGTTAGTCTAGCGAGGCTGGTTCCAGCTGCCGCACACCTCTGCTGGTTAGCCTAGCGAGGCTGGTTCCAGCTGCCGCACACCTCTGCTGGTTAGTCTAGCGAGGCTGGTTCCAGCTGCCGCACACCTCTGCTGGTTAGCCCAGCGAGGCTGGTTCCAGCTGCCGCACACCTCTGCTGGTTAGTCTAGCGAGGCTGGTGCCAGCTGCCGCACACCTCTGCTGGTTAGCCCAGCGAGGCTGGTTCCAGCTGCCAAACACCTCTGCTGGTTAGCCCAGCGAGGCTGGTTCCAGCTGCCAAACACGCTCTGCTGGTTAGCCCAGCGAGGCTGGTTCCAGCTGCCGCACGCCTCTGCTGGTTAGCCCAGCGAGGCTGGTTCCAGCTGCTGCACACCTCTGCTGGTTAGCCCAGCGAGGCTGGTTATGAATGAAGGGGCTGTTCTGGCCTTTTGCTGTCTCTCTCAAAGCATCAGAGGGCAGTTTTACCTCTGTACTCAGAACATGATAGATAAAATCTAATCCCAGCCTAAGCTGGTGTCAACTGGGTTTTAACACTTCTCGGGCGCTCTGTAAGCTGCTAACCAGTTTGCAGTCGGCTTACTCTACAATTTTCACCAGATTGGACACCAGCCACAGAGCAGCCATGGCCAGTTTGAACAGTCAAAACCACATTTTATACCAGCCTGAAATCTGGGCTTGTATTAGCTGCAAATTTCAGTGGGGCGCGAACCAAGACGAAGGCCGCAGTCGCACCCTGACTGTAAACCTCGGGAAACTCGGCATGAGCACGGTCACATGAACTCGCATGTCGCGTACACCCGCTCTGAACACAACATCTCATTGGCAGGCATTTTTCTGTTTTGTTGCTTTTGTGTGTTTAACTGGATTAACAGAGCATGACAATGAATTCAGTGCTAAATAGTTCATGCTGTAATTGAGCTGAACACACGCCATGCACATCTCATGAATATAAACTTGTGTCCTTCACTGGGCGGCAGCTCCCGCAGAGAAACCAAAGATGATCAGATCCGACACTGTTTTGATGTTTTCTGATGTGTTTTTTGATATTGTGTCCACATTGATATCATCCGCATTCTGAATGTCTTTTAAAAAGACTGCACAATTGGAGAAAAATTAATTTAATTCAAATTTGCATTTTCATCAAAGGATGAATGTTAAGTTACATTGATAAGAACTGGCAGTTGGTTCTGAAGTGTTTCAAATGCTTGGTGAAAAATATTTTGCCACAGTCTGGTGTCAACTGAAGCATTAAGATGCAAGGAGAGGAAACATTAACTGCATTACGGCACATATGATTTCCCGAGAACAAGATACAATAACTACAATCTAAAATGTTCCCAGTTAAATCTGCAGTTTGTGAGCCACTTCTGGAGAAAATGTATTCCCTCGCTCTCGCTCACTCACTGTGCTTAGACCCTATTATTTTATATATCATTACACTACCATAATCTTGCAAGAACTTGTTGGATTTCTGCATTAGAAACAGTTGTCAGGAACAGAACTAGAGCCGTTTCAGTGCTTGAAATTGTGCCCTGACTGTTCAGAGCTCTGATTACCCAGCCCAGATCTCAGGAGACATTTCTCCAGGTCTGAAGTGAGCATTTTAGAATAAGTGTCGAATCAGCACTGTCATGTTCTCATTTTTGGGACACGACTTCCTGAGTTCTTCCCCCCGTTACAGCTCCCCTGCATCGGGCCGCACAGACCAGCACCTCTCTCTCCGCTCTCCGCCTCAAACACCGTCTCTGAGCCCCTCCGGAGATTTCTGAGGCGTTACTGAGGTTTGAGATTGAAAGGGCCTCATGAAGCAAACTCAGCTGAGCACAAATTCCATTTTCATTAGTTCCTGGTCAGGGCCGTCTGCTCTGCTCTTGTGACTCCCCCACGTTACAGTAAAGCAGCTCACAGCCTCGGCCGATCGCTCCTTCAGCTGGGGAAGTTTGCCAGTGGAATGATTGATGTGCAGTCGGCGAACTGTTGTCTGCAACAATCATATTTCTCCAAAACCTGAGAACAGCCGGCATTTAAATGTAGCCGCCCCACAGCAAACGCACAACAGACTTGACACAGCGCAACTGTAACTCTGTGATCTTCGGAGCTGAGACGCATTACTAGTGCTTTGTACAGATTCAAAGTTTGAACAAGGTCAGAGTTTTTATATTGTCGTAGCAGAGGTAAAGTACTGCGCCGCAGTGGTTTCTGGACCCTACCTGACCTCATAAATTCTGCATGCAGAGTGGTCCGGTGCACCCAACCTGATGGCAACATTCAGAAATCCTACCAAATAATTCACAACACAGAGGACTTTAGAGACGAGATATCTCTGAAGCGAAAGAGCCCTTCTCCACATCAGGGAAAGGCCACATCCTGTAACAGACGCGATAAAGCATGGCTGTTCTCCTGTTCCACTTAGTGGCTTATACACTCGCTCTCAATAAGTGTTCTATTAGCACATACTGGGATGTGCACTCCAGCTGCTAATTATGTCTCTGGATCAGGTATGTGGTTGACACCTGCATTAAAATTTGAGCAACCAGAAAACAGCTATGCAATCCTGGTGCTAAATAATTCATATTTTCAAATGCAGGAAGCAGACATAAACGTTTCAGTTCGCGCACATAAGCTGGAACAATAGGTAGGTTCGGAAGTGATAATTGCACAGCCGATCTTCAGGCCCCTGAAATTTTAATCAGTGGTGTTATATTATTAATTACAATGTGCAACCTGGAAGTCACTGGATGTGTGAATTTTTGCTATACTGCAGATTTGGCCCCAGCGCAGCAGGGCACATCACTATTATAATAAGCACGACAATTGGGACTTTGTTTTGCTGGAGCAATTTTTATATGTATAATTTTCCCCAGTGTAATTGAGTGCATGGTCAAAACATGGGGCAAATGGTTAATCAACATCAATTTTATTATGATAATTATTATTAGAGTTAGTTGTAGTGATGATGATAGCGGCAGCATTTGTAGTAATGAAATATGTGATACTTCTTCACCTCTGTCACGCTCGATGTGTTTCTCAAACGCTATGGGCCTGTTGAGTGAGCCCAAATGAGTTCGCCCAGGATTCCTTAGAAATCATGGCACCTACACTTGTTTACATGGCCATTATTTTCAGCCATTTCAAAATGAATTATACATGTTTCATAATCACGCTCATCCCTAATGCATTCCAATACATAGGGAAACTTTTAGTGTCAAAAGCAGCCACCGCATGAAGATTTATTTGCATAATCTGCGAGCAATGCTTGTGCGGCAATGCATATTTATAAGTGACTGTATGTGGCCTGACCCCTCAAACTGCATTATAATAAGATTTTACCTTTATTGCGTTATTTTGCCACCTGTCATAAAGTATTTTCTCTTCCGTATTTAATGCAAATACCTGAAATTTCCTTGAAAGACACAGGCACACTTAGCATCTGATGTTCTCAAATCAAAACTATGGACATGCATCGTCTGATTTGTCATTTCTTGAGGAAATGGAGTCATTGACGTTCTGCTAACCAACCTTAAAAACAATTAGGGTCGAGGGTATCCGAAACAGTAGACAACCGTAATTGTGAAAAATGAGTCGTGAGACTGACATCGGCCATTTCTCAGCTAATCTGTTCAGGGCTCTGATCTGCCTGCTATCAGCCGTCAAACACGACTGCCAGAAATCGTCCTTGATCAGAGGGTGTAACGGGCCGCCCAAAATAAGTTTGGACACAGAATCCAATATTGATGTCACTGGAATAATGTTAAAAAAAATGAGGTATTTGTGTTGGAATCAAAGGGTTCGGAGGTGCTTTATCTGAGGCGGGCTCTGATCCAAACTCCTCAGCAGTGAAAGCCTTTGACAGTTACCCCGCCCAAGGTTACCCTGATAAGCTCACGCACTGAACGCTAAGCTTGCCTGATGAATTGGGTCGGGCCACAGTTTGCCCGGATAAAAGATGAAGCTCTTTGACTTTCCAAGAACCCCTCCCCCCTGTCCCCCTGGCCTGTTACCGAGTGATTTTATGCAGTACTTCTCGCCGGAAATGAAGACGCCAACATAAATCTGAGTTCACAAATGTCAGCGCGCGCACGGATAGATTTTGTATGGTTTTGCATGCTGAGTAGCTAGTAGCTGTGCGAGGTTGCATTAGCCAGCGATTCCAAGAGATGTGCTCTCTTAGACGTGTGGGTTTTTTTTTTATTGGGGCTCTAAAATCTTTTACATTTCATGTTTTTATGACATGAAGAAGTGCATTGTGGGATACGGGCAGCCCCCTGTTGCTGAGGCCAGATGGAAACCCCAGTAGTGACGGAGGCGAGTAATCACTTCCTCAGCAAAAAGACAAAAAGAAACTGTAATGGAGCGGATCCAGGGAAGATGTCGCCTCGTGCTCTAGCCGATTCAACAGATTGCAGCTGCATCTCAGGCTTGTCTGGAATGGGACCCCCTGTCCGCAGTGCCCGTCTCGCCTGCGGCGGGGTTAATGAAACTATGATTTGTGTCTGGCAGGCAAAAGGAAAGCTAGAGGGAATCGCACACCTGGGTTTGGGCGAGGAAGCCACGCCTGTGGCAGATTTGTTTCCTGTGGCGAAGTTTAATCAATATCCCATCTCAGCTAATTGAAGCAACAGACTTCCTGCTCCCCTCCTCAGTTAATGCCGCTGAAGAACTTCTTCACAATACAACATACTATAACCTAGCTTTACAGTCTTAGCTGGGGAGGCAAGCAGCTGTTACACCAGCCAATCAGGCAGTGACTAGGGCTGTCTTCTACGATGTTCCCTGCATATAAGCCTTGTGCTCGAGTTCCACCAATCATACAAGACCAAAGTGCATTAGTTAACAGGCTCCAGCATAGACGAATGACTATTGCATCTGCCAATCATGAAACCAGGCCTTTCCCACTGGATGTTCCCTGCAGTCCCACCTCCTCATCCTTGAGTTCCACCAATCGCACGAGACCTAAGCGGTTGGTTCCAGCACAAACTTTGACAGCCAAGGACATTTTCTTGAACTCTCACAGCATATAAGGGTGCTGATCCACTAGGTCTCTAAGACGTGCCTTTGCTTACCTCCGATGGTTGAGGAGAGAGGAGGCCAGGCAGGCGTTTGCAATTCTATGAGCTCCATCTCCATCTCGTCTGTATCTCTGTCCTTAAGAATCCCTGTCTCTCAATTATCTCCTGTTTTTAATTAGGCGTGTGGGTGGGGGACTCGCCCCAGGAGTCGCAGTGTGGATATGAAGTCTCGCCTCTGCACTTGTAGTGTGCGCTTATCTCGCCGCCGCTATCCTGTTTGTGAAATGGAGCCGCTGTTTGTGTAATTGCGCTGCAGAGAGACGGGTTCCCCCGGCGGCTGTGCCCACAGAGTGTGTAATGTATGCGAGCCATCTGATACGCCCCCAGCCGAGCGCTGTGATCCGCTCCATCCTCACCCTGGCCTCCTGCCGAGAGACGCTGCGCAGAGCCTACCTCCAATAAACCGCTCCACATCTGAAGAGCCATTGTAATCATCTGCGCAATGGTCTGCAGTGGAAATGCTACCATCCAACTGCGGCTGCTGGAGCCATTTCGGCTCTTACGGGTTACATACATGCAGGCTTACAGTACTTAATGTACTGATCTGCATGCTGGTGTTGGAATGAAGTTACCATTGGAGGGCAGTTATTGTTGCAATTTTATTATCATTTGAATGCAGTTACTGTAGTAACATTGGAATGCAGCTCTTGTGATATTGTCATTGTTGGAATGCAGCTACTGTTGCAATATAATCATCGTTGGAATGCAGCTACTGTTGCGATACAGTCATTGTTGGACCGCAGCTACTGTTACAATGTCGTCATTGTTGGAATGCAGTCATTGTTGGAATGCAGCCACTGTTGCGATATATTCATCGTTGTAAAGCAGCCACTGTTGCGATATAGTCATTGTTGGAATGCAGCCACTGTTGCGATATATTCATCGTTGTAAAGCAGCCACTGTTGTAATATCGTCATCGTTGGAAAGCAGCCACTGTTGCGATATAGTCATGGTTGGAATGCAGCCACCGTTGCGATATAGTCATGGTTGGAATGCAGCCACTGTTGCGATATAGTCATCGTTGGAATGCATCCACTGTTGCGATATAGTCATCGTTGTAAAGCAGCCACTGTTGCGATATAGTCATCGTTGTAAAGCAGCCACTGTTGCGATATAGTCATCGTTGTAAAGCAGCCACTGTTGAGATATAGTCATCGTTGGAATGCATCCGTTGCGATATATTCATGGTTGGAATGCAGCCACTGTTGCGATATAGTCATGGTTGGAATGCAGCCAATGTTGCGATATAGTCATCGTTGGAATGCATCCACCGTTGCGATATAGTCATCGTTGGAATGCATCCACCGTTGCGATATAGTCATCGCTGGAACGCAGCCACTGTTGCGATATAGTCATCGTTGGAATGCAGCCACTGTTGCGATATAGTCATCGCTGGAACGCAGCCACTGTTGCGATATAGTCATCGCTGGAACGCAGCCACTGTTGCGATATAGTCATTGTTGGAATGCATCCACTGTTGCGATATAGTCATTGTTGGAAAGCAGCCACCGTTGCTACTATGTAGAGTGTCTTTGTGACTGCTCTTCACTAAAAAAGCACTATGCAAACATACTAGCTGAACAGAAAAATAATTATTGTAATGCAGTAGTTTTCAGAATGCATTTGTTTTTGGAGTGAGGCTTTAGCTGTGTTGTAGTAATTGCTGGAATGGAGTCGCTGTTGCAGGGTCTAAAACTGTTTAAAATTCCATTTCCATTTTCAGACTCCCAGAGTCTGGAAGAAAGTTTGTGGCTTGAATTGTTCATCCTAATTGTCTAATATTTGAAAGTAGTTTTTTTTTTTTTTTTGCATTATTGATGAGCAATATGAATGTAATCATGCTGATTATATTAGATTTTGGGGAACATTTACTAGACATGGCATTGAGGTTTTTAGTGTTTCTTTGTCTATTCTACTTGCCTGGCCTGCTATTTTTTCCCTATTAATCTTGATGTTTAGTGACTCTCTTTTGGCAGGAAATCCATTGCTTGTCCATTCACCTTTACCTTTTCACCGCTGCATTGTCCCTATGGAATCGATTTCGTGTTACATTAAGTTGATTAGAATGTCGTATTCAGCCTCGGACAGTTTGGCACTTCTGAGAATCACAGATTTTTACATCTAAGGAGGGGCTCACTGGGTCAAAATCTTTCCTTCATATAAATAATTTTGGACAGGAAATGGGTATTAAATATTCATGTCCCCGAGGCTGAAAGGCAGGTTTGTCTAAAAGAATTTTTAGTGATGATAGTCTGGCAGTGCAAGCTGGCTGCAATCCTTCCCAGAGCTTATCCACTTTTCAAAGCTTTAGCATCGCTACAAAAAAGCCAATGTTCCTGAACCAATGTCTTTCTAAAAATATACGCCGGGTGCTGAGGGGGGAGCGGGGTGTCAGGGGGAGGGGGGGATCACTGATCCCGCTCTCTCTTATTTTAAACAGTGGTGGAAACTCCCCCCCCGGTAAGCGCTTGATATGTAAAGCGAGGATTGATCCCTGTGCAGAAGATATTTCCGCATTGGACTCGCATGCATTGCAGTCTGTCGATAAACAAACGAGCCGCACCACCTCCTGCGAGATTCCTCTTCTCAGGCCGTGTGAGCGAGAGACTGAGGGAGCAGGAGAGTCACGGCCGCAATCCTGTTTCTCTCTCCGAGCCGCCGACGCGCACTGCGCACACGCAGGCCAGACATTTCAAACGAGCACTTAACCGCACTCGGGGTGTGCTGTGAGCTGCACTCGACACCTCACGCCGAGGAGGGTGTGGGTTCTAATCCAGCCTGGGACCTTTCTCTGTTGAGTTTGCATACCCTCCTTCTGTGCTGATGTGGGTTTACTCTGGGTCTTATGGCACAGCCTGGAGATGAACACAGGAGTGTGTGTGTGTGTGCGTGTGTGTGTAAATGGTGTGTGGCCCTGCAGTGGGTTTACAGACTGTATCCAGAGTGTGTGCCTGCCTTTCACCTGTGGAATACACTCCTGACCGCAGGAGACAGTGGGTTGGGTAATGGATGGGTTGGGTAATGGATGGGTTAATGCACAACACTCGACTCACCCGAGAGCACTAGTGGCACTAAACAGCTGGGCGACCACTTTGCAGTAAAGTCACTTAAACTGGCATTGACAAATGAATTAAATACTGCAACAGTTTTAGACATTTGTTATACTTTTGCAACATACCAAAATGACAAACTCTATTACAATTTACAAGCAACCACTAGTTTTTCTTTCCAGTTGGTATTTGAGTGATCAAATTTAGTTATTAATAAATCAATGATGAACTGTCCAAATTCAGTAGATGACAGTTAACAGCCGCTATTTCATGTGAGCAGCACTAGCAAGTCTCACTGCCGCTGGAAGTTTCCGAATTAGAGTCTTGTGTTCTTCAGTAGTTCATGACATCTTGTCCGTACAGAAATCAAGGCTCTGTATGTGTTTTCTGTGTTGTTTATGTAATTATGATAAGAATTGCGATACTTGAGTTAATGAAGCAACCAAATTGCAGATTTTACTGAACAGCCGACAAATTTAAGCTTGAGAATTTTTTGCCAGCCATAATCCTCTAACTTCTTCACCTCCCCTCGCACAGCTGCACGCATGAAAACACTAAAATACATTAACATATACACTAATACACTCACATACACACTCACAAACACTGACACTCACACCAACGCTCTCATACACGAGCACACCGACATACACTAACATATTTCAATACATGAACTCACTCGCACCAGCACACTGGCTTAAACAAACACTCTCACTTTTACACACTCATATACACTAACACATTCGCGCACACTCACATTCACACCAACGCTCTCATAGACGAGCACACCTACATACTCTTACACACTCCAATACATTAACACACTGACACCTGCACACTCACATGAACAAACACTTTCACTTTGACACAGTCATGTACACTAACACACTCACTCGCATACATAACTCACATGCACTCACGCTCACTTCTTTATTTCTCTCTACCCTCATATGCACAGCGATTTATGACTTGTCTCAAGATGGCAATGAGTTCTTGTTCCATCTGCTTTCTCTTGTTGACTCGTTTCCTCTGTTGGCTGTTTCCAGAGGTCAGAGACAAGAGATCAGACGCTAAGCGGCTCTCTGCCAGGTCAGCGATGAGGCTTCCCGCGCGTTTGGATGGACGTAACAAAGGTATGTTGGTAAAGACGGTCGCCAAAGACAGCGTGTGAAGAAAGAAAAATGACATTGCTGTGACACTCTGAGCACCTTAAAGTTCAGGTATTAATCTCAGGCAGAGAGTGTAAACAGCACACTTAGAGAGCGTGATTGGGGCACTTGAATTGATTAACTCACCTCATTGCCTATGCGACTGTTCAGTCAACTACTTTCGACTTGAGAGCCGCAATCAGCGAGTGACTCTGAGAAATGTTATGTCGTGTCCTCATGCAGACACCAGGTGTGTGTTTAAAAGCTTCTGACAAACTATTCTTCCTCCTCCTCTGGCTGTTCTTATATATTCGGACCACACTCGTGGACACTCCCCCATAATCCTGCTGTTGGGGAGTGCCGTGTGATCGTCCTTAAAAGCTTAATTTTCAAGCATTATTGTTCAATCTACGAGCGCTTTTTCCACCCGTGATAGAGGGTTCCATGAGTCGCTATGGAGAGCACTGCCCTGGATGCTGTTCTCCTGCTGTTGCTCAGGTGTTAAGGCCTCCGTTGTATTGAGGAGAAACTTGGGTTGACCTTGATAATACAGCAGTTTAAAGAGTTACAGGTTTTATTACCGTTAGCTCAGCTGAAGTTAATTGAATTGTAAGGGAGAGCTCAGGACGTGTGTGAACAGAATTTAGATCCAGCCCAAAGCCTGAAGCCGTATAATATACCTCGAGTGAGTCGCCGATTGCTGTGCTGCTATATCCCACGCCTGTCCTCTAATATCAATGATTAATCAGGTCTTTATATCAATCTTTATCCCACGACACTAAGAGGATGGAAATATAGGAATAAGAGTCCATCCATCTGTACATTCGTTAGGCTTCTTTTCTCCTCCAAACTCGTATATCCTTCATTTCCCAACAAAATTTATATACGGATACATCTTATAGTGTAGATGTACTTTTTTATACTTTGGTCTGTCCTCCGGTCCGTCTGTCTGTCCCCCCACCGAGTTTTGTTTCCAGGCCAGATATCAGCCATGTGATATTGGGGATCTAAGTATTTCATGTTTGTTGAATGTGCTTTGACTTTGCCTAGCTGGGTTGAAAAGCAAATAGCCCATAATTGAAATACGCAGCACCCTTTTAAACTGCGCTAATCAGTCTTCAGAATGGACTCGCTCACATCAGAGGCCGAGCCTTACATAGTTAGCTGCAGCAGTTTTCTCCATTTCAAGTAATTTGACTCTGATCCAGAATGGCTCACTCCATTTTCCTTCTCTCAGGCGATTGTTTTATGTCCCTAGATATTTTCTGAAATAATTTAGGCAATTTGCTTACTGGTGATTTGCATACCTTTCTTAAAATTACAAACAGTAGTGACCCACCTGGAAATCAGACTGGCAGAAACATTTCTGTAATAATTTTACTGGAAAGCATTTCAATTACAGTATATTACAGTCATGCACGGGCTCATTCGCTGAGCCAGTTTGCATCGCACGTCAATTTTCTGGTTTACCATGTTTTTGAATGTTACTTCTCTTTCATATGCTGTATTTGTTAATGCATCATTTGTAAAGTCAAGCTCATTGGTATTCTCCCTGCATGCCCCCTGTGTAAAGCAGACTCCGATAACATCACACTGTTTTCACACGGTGCCGTACAGCGACACGAGCCCCGATGCTGCACCAGTCTCCTGTGATCCCTGAGATCACACTGGGGAAGAGCTTTGACTTGCTGGCACAGAGCATCATACCAGGTGGTTGTCAAATTTGCAGTGACATGCACAGAGGAGTAATTACCACAGCCTAGAACAATATAGCCCTTCAATTTCTCTGCAAAACACAACGGCGGCAGTCGGGCTGCGCGTTTCCTCCAGCATTTTGGGGTTACGGCTCGCCGCGGAATTAAATTGGGCACGTCTGTGCGAGTGATGATAAACCTGCTATTGGCTATTAGCCTGCGTTATATATCTCGCAGCCCGTTCATAAATTTAAAGCCGTGAATAGCGAAAACAATGGCTGGGAGCAGCGTGTTAGATATCATTACTTTGAAGGTGAATTTGAAAGTTGAGCGCGGATGGTGTAACACGAGTGAAACCGCTGCCAGATGCAAATGTTTAGGCGCCGGGGGTGGGGGGCGGAGCTACACTGGCGGCCAGCCAATCCCGCGGCTGGAGATGACAGCGGCGTTACTGGCGAGGTCCTCCTCGCGTATAAAAGGAGCGGGAGGAGTCCGTGTGGAACGCCAGAGCCCTAAGAGACGCTGGGCCCGTCTCCGCCGCGCAGATTAATCATCCTGCTTCAGCAGCCCGGGGTCTGACACGAGACACAATCCATTCGAGGCGCCGGAGCCCGTAAAAACCCCTCTTTATCTGGAGTAACCTCTTTGTGATTACACTGGCGGTGTTGTTTAGGGCTGGGAGGGGAGAAACACAGCGCCTGCCGGGGAGTATTGTCATTACCTGGGAGGTTGGAGGGTCACTTTCATTGCGATTCTCCAAATCCGCTCAGTCAAGCGCCGGCTTGTTAAAGGGAAAATTGGGGCCCCTCGTAATACTTTCCCTCC
This sequence comes from Gymnothorax javanicus, assembly GCA_029692085.1. Lineage (NCBI taxonomy): Eukaryota > Metazoa > Chordata > Actinopteri > Anguilliformes > Muraenidae > Gymnothorax > Gymnothorax javanicus. The sequence continues at coordinate 21,968,011 of CM056212.1, read as the reverse complement.
AGTCCCCCTCGGCCAATTTTATTTTCAATCAACGGGACCTCGCGTTAAATATAACGGGCACCATGTGGTGGAGAGTGGCTCTCTCTCTCTCTATCTATCGCCCTCTTTCTTCCTCCCTCTCTCTCTTTTTCTCGCTCTTGCTCTCCCCCCTCCCTTCCTCTCTCTTTCTCTCCCTCTCTCTCCATCTCTCCATGAAAGGATGTTGAAAAACTCACCCCCCCAGAGCTGGGATAAGCAGTTTGACGGGGACAGCAGTAGCGGTGGGTTGACTGGAGCAGGAATGCTGGCGATACAGAGGGAATGTAAGTAAGTGGCAGTGCGGCATTCCTTCACCGCGGCGGCAGGAAGTGTGTCGTGTTCTGTGACCCCCCAAACCCCCTCCCCCCTCCTCCGCTCGCCCCCGTTTAATCACCCCGAGCCCTGCTGGGTCCGGACTGCTGCGACACCTCCAGTGCTTCAGACGGTATTACAGAGAGGATGTGAGCAGCGTTCTGGGGGCACCATCAATCCCTGAGGTCCGCTCCTCACACAAACCCCCCACCCACCTCAATTAACATCCTCCCAAAACGCAAATCAAGGGAGGTGATTCTGAGGCCATAAAACTCAGAGTGAATGAAGGAAAAAGCTCACTCTGTTTTCACTTCCTCTTCTCCTTCTTGTAGGGCAGGACTGACTAATAAGTTGATTTAAATATCAAACGGAGTCGGGCTCTGCTGTGTCCCTCTTGTTTTGGCTCCTGCAGCTATATTTGGACGGGACGAGCCCCTAAAAAACTGCTTTGTTTTCTTTCGCCTCCCTCCCATCCCCACCGTCCTGAAACCTTATGGTTTCACGGGTGCAGGCACGCATCTGCACACGCTCAGTGTCGCTCGCAAACACTGACATCTGAGATGCCCAGTGGAAACCTAAGCAATGGAAAATATCCCCTCTCGCTGTCTCCGTCTATTCTTTTTTTGTGTAATCTCTCCATGGTCCAGACTTAGGTTGTAGAGTACACACACTCACACACGCACACTCTCACACACACACACACACACACACACACACGCACACTCACCTACACACTCACACACGCACAAACTCACACACACTCACACACACACACACACACACACTCCCCTCCCAGGCGTCTCAGATATCAGAGCAGCTGTGGGTTTTGATTGGGCACATGTTAAGATCTCCACGCTCCAGCGGATACACCCACGCTCATTTAGGCTGGAACTTATCACACGGCACTCAGACCACCATCTCTACAGAGAGAGAGAGAGAGAGAGAGAGAGAGAGAGAGAGAGGGAGAGTGGGAGGCAGGCAGGAGATCTCACTGGTTTGTAACCTTGGAGAACTGTTTCCATGCAACACTGATTGATTGCAGTGGGGACTGACAAGCAGCTGTGGCATTTAAAAAATAATAATATACATCAGAGAGTGCTACTATTTCAGTTATTTCTGCTGCGGTTCGTAAGAGGCACTTTTTTATTTGATTTCTTAAACCATAATAAATATCCATCGAGCATCAGCAAATGGCGATCCGATGCGCGATGCTTTGTTTATCCAACCGAAGGATTTCCCTAAATCTAATATCTGCAATACAGCCAGCAGAAACATATTCATAAAGCCTCTCAAAAGCAGGAGCACTGATCTCAGGCCAGACTTCTCACCACATTCACCATGAGCAGGAATGACTAAACCGATCCCGGATCAGTGTGCAGAGTTTTGTGAGTCGGTGCCAGAGTGTGGCTGAATGCAGTGGGGTTTAGACAGTGCCAGAGGAGCAGTGTGCTGAATGGAGAACAGCAGTATTATGATACAGAGCGTTGCTGGTCTGCCCTACTTTCCTGCCTGGAAGCGTCCCAATGAAATCATGTGTATATTTTCCATTTGAAACTGCTGTGTACGGCTGCATTTATATGAGTGTTTATCTGTTATGAGATCTCCGCTCGCCGGAAACCTGAATAGAAAATTGCATTGTGTTCTTCCTGTTTTCGTATGGAGCAAGGGTGGGAACAAAAAATACACAAATTAACGACCCAAGCACCATTATCTCTTGGTTACAGTTTTTTTTAAATTTATGTGGGGATATCAGATTTGACTCATTATTGAAAACTGATAAAGAACAATAAGTTGCAATGAAGGAAATTCTTCAGTTCATTTGAAAACCAGTAAAATGGGAACTAGTTACTAGCATACACGCACGCACACACACACACGCACACACACCATTCACATGCACAAATTCACGGGCGCACACGACATCTAGATCAATAACGATGCTGTCACAACCCTCTTGTGAAGGCCCATTGAGTTTCCTCCCAAGCTTTTCTCAGGGTCTCTTGACCTGAGACTGCGTTCCTGTCAATCCTGTCCACGTTTGTTGCTCTGTCCAATTTATAAGGAACAAGCTCTCAGTCCTTCTACGATCGTCAGGATTGGAACTGCGCTCCTCCTGAGCGACTCCTTCCTGTCCTGGGACAGTTTGGCTCTGCCTCATCCACAACATCTGATCTGTGCTGTGCTTTCCTTCAACAGGAGTAAACCCCCCTGTTGGATTGTACTCTGCCTCCGCACTTGATTCCTGGTCTGGATCATTACAGTTGTGGCCTTTCATTGCGACCTTTGTGTTCTGCCGAAATGACCAAACTCCCACTCCATATTCCCCCATTCAAAACTACAAAGTTAAATACCTACTCTTCTCCTTCAGCCATCCATGAAATATCATCTCTCACTGCATATGTCAGCTGCATATTTTGGGCGGTGCAGTGGCTCATCGGGCTGGCTGTTGCCTCACAGTGTGAAGGTCTGGGTATGAACCTGACCTGGTGTTTCTATCGCTTTTCTCCAGGTGCTTCCGTTTCCTCATACTGTCCACATAACACTGCATGCATGTTCAGCTCGCTGAGGTAGTCTTCACTTAGTGTGTTTGCTCTGCGACGGATTGGCTGTTTTCCTGCCTTTCACCCATTGCATGCTGGGATATGCCTGTCACTGACCAGGAGTAAGTCGGCTTGATAATGTGTGGATGCTGTTTGTTGACCAACACGGCTCATTATTTTTCACTTTCCTCTCCAGTGCTTCACTCCGGTTCGGTGTACCTTTCACCGTAAAGAAAATAACTCACTTTGAATAAATGCACTGATTCTAAACTTCAAAAAGCTGACCTTTAAGCCTCGGCGCCTCCTGGGATAGTTCCGGTTAGCCCGTGCGGGGAAAGCTGATTGACAGCTCGTCCGCACCGAGGGAAGGAGTGACAGCGAGTGACGAAAGCGCTCTGAACTCCGCCCAGCTGCTGGGCCCAGATAGGAAACGCATGAAGGCGTCTTCAGGTAAAAGCACCTCCTCACCCCCCTGCCCCACACGCTGCCTCAGCTGGGGAGTTGGTGCCAGTTGCATCAGTCTCTGCAGAGCCAGTTTCCCTGCCGTCCCCAGGGGGAGAGGAAGCGGGGAGGATCCCCGAGTCTAACCTCCTCCGCCTGAAGCTAACGCTAACGCTCCCTACGTTTGCCCAACAAACGGCAAATTCATTTTTCTCATCCAATTCCGCTTCTGATGAGGAGATTCTGTGTGTCCCAGAGACTCTGGCTGCGTTTGCACTGATGGATGCCGGTTTTAGGTGTGTGTGTGTGTGTGTGTGTGTGTGTGTGTGTGTGTGTGTGTAACAGATGGGTGACTAATTAAAGGAAAGCCCCCAAAAATAGGTGGTGAAACGTAGCAAATGCAGATGCTCCCATACCGGCACACTGTATGATGCAATAAAAACATGAATAAACTATAATGCTTTGTGACGAGTGACAGAATGCTGAGCAGGTCCACTGATCTCCATTATGGATCAAGACTGCAAAAGGAGAAGATCTAAAAGGCTTTGAAAAGGATTTTGCTGTAGTTTCAGTCAAAAAGTCGTGTTTCAGTAGGAACTTTTGATAAAGTGGCCTTAGCGATGCAAGTTATGGGAAAGGCATCAGCGAATAGGGCTGGAAAATGTGGTCGAGATTGTATGTTTGACCACGATGCTCATGTATTACTGTGATATAGAAGGAGAAAAAAGAGAAATTCTCTGATACTTCAGATCTCTCACTGTGAGTTTATTGGTGTGAATACCATAGGCAGTCATTGCCAGAGATGTGGAAGAATTACACTGAGAAATGAGTCATACTCCACCAGAAACTTTATGTTGGCTTAACCTTTAATTTGTCATGTGTCTATATTTGTGCTAATAATGTTGGCTATATTGTGACAATGGTGCACGTCAAGGTCTGGAGACAGATGTAGGATGCGGGAGAAAAAGGGCCTAAGAGACTTTGATTGGCCAAATTTTTATGGCCAGATGATTGGATCAGCACATCTCCAAGGGCTTCTGGGGCGGTGAGGTCCTTCCAACAGTGATTGGAAGAGGGATAAATCATGAACCGGCGACAGCGCGTTGGATGCCCAAGGGTCATAGATGCACAAGGGCAATGAAGACTATCCCGCCTGGTCCAAACCGACAAAAGGGCTACTGTGGCACGAGTCCCAGATAATTTCAATGATGCTTATGCGAGGAATGTGGCACCACACACAGTACAGCGCACGCTGCTGAGTATGGAGCTGTGTCACTGCAGACCAGGCAGAATACCCATTCTAACCTCGCACACTGCCTAAAGCACCTACAGTGGGCACATGAAAATGGGAACTGGACCTTGGAGCAATAAAATGTCTCCTGGTCCAGGGAGTCCCATTTTCTTTGACATTATGTTCATGGGAAAGGCACGTACACACCATTTACCTGGGGATTAGGTGGCACCAGGTCGCACTGTGGGAAAAACACAAGCTGGAGGAGGGAGTGTAATACTGAGGCAATCTGCACAGCCAATTAGATCATATGAATATGTATATACTGTGTATTTGATGTATATTGTATGTCAATATGTGGTCCACAATGAGTCTTATCCTCCTGGACTCGAGGGAAATCAACTAGCCGGTTGGACACTGTCTTCCCACTCTTTCGCCACTTCGACCTCAGTGGCCTTGACAGCCGAATCGTACGTATAGAATGGTTGCGCATTGAGGTTGCCAGGCAACCGGGCGGCTGCAGTTGCGAGAAGATGCGGGTATGGGGTGCGTCCGCTGAGAAGCGGGTCTCTGTCGCAGCAGTTAGAGAGAGATGTAGAGGAGTATCTCCACACTCATGTTGTGGAAATGTTTGCTGGCGCAGGAAAGAATGGGCTGAACATGATAAGAAGTTGAAAACTAATTTATCCGGCCAGTTTTCCTTTTTAAATAGAGATGAGTGAAATAGAAACAGGATAAAACACAAAACAAACAGAAAAACGCTGCAGCATGTGTTTGTGAGTCTGAGCGCATGTGTGCTGGTTTGACCTGGTGTTGGGAGAAACATGACCCTGTGTGATAGCGCCGCAGACTCACGGGTGTCAGGCTGCCGGTTGTTTTTATCGCACGTGTCTCCCGTCTCAGCGTAAACAGAAGCTCCAGCTCGGCCGTGTTGGCTCTTGCATGAGTCATTCAGCTGCTGAAAAAATCACGTGTGAGTCGGCCCTGTTCTCCCGGGCTCAGCTAATGCTCAGGTATACAAGTCACAGAGCAGGAGAGGGAGCCAAACAAGGAGATAACGGGAGCAGGTCAGGTGACCTCACCTGTCAGAGAACCTCTGTCTTCATCCACAAGGGCTGCTCTTCAATCCCCCCAATTTTGTTTTTGCTTTGATCTGGCTTGTGAAGATCGAGAGTAATGCCTGCATCGAACTGCAAGCCTTTGGACAAATACTTGATGAAATCACAGTGGTGTGTTAATGCTAGGCGCTTGTGTGTGTGTTTGTGTGTGTGTGTATGTGTGTTTGTGAGGAGAGTGTTGATAGCTGTGCTTACACTCCTGCCTTCTGTGGTCTCCTGTGCCACACTGCTGCCCTTATAAAAGACCTGCTTGTCTGCAGTGGTGCATTTCTCACCGTCAGCATAATGACCATACTGGTCACCATCAACAATTAAAACCCTGTTATGAAAATGCTTAGACGCCTCTTCACAGCTAAAGCAAAAGCGCAGATAAGCAGAGCATGATCAGTGCAGGCAGTGCTGTGCAGTGTGAGAATTTCAGATAACAAAACTGCTATTCCTTACCCGGGAGAGCCGGTTACACACACTAGACCTGGTGCTCAGTAATGCCTCTCGGAGGAGGGATCAATGACCCCGGCACGCTATTGTACCTCGGCAGCCGAATGTCCATCTCTTCCGCAGTTATTGCTGCTCAGTCACTTTACCCACAGCAGTTGTATCCCTGGCTGAGGACTTGCAGTTTTCCTTATAATGCCTGTAACGCAGTCCTTGTGCACCCTTATGCACTTTATTACGGACTTTGTTTCGCTTTCGCATGTTAATTACGCCACGGCCATTACAGATAATGGGCTCACTGGCCCACTGTAGAGGCACTCTGCAGTCTGTCAGCAGCTGGACAGTGACCCCGTGTAAAATGGCTTACAGCTCCAGTGTAATTCACACGTTGCGTATGTTATCACCTGCAAAGTGGAAGCCGATTGTCACCAGTTTAACCTTGCGATCGTGGTCTAGAAACCCAGGGTGCTGGAGTGCAGAATCGTCCAGCCAAAACTGCATCACCATCCATGTACTTATGCATCTCTCCACATCTGGCGAGAGATCACAAAGGTTTTTTTTTGCAAGATCTGTTGGGCACCACAGACAGACAGTAAAAGCCGAGGAGGTTGAGGGGTCAGCCCTGATAGACAGGTGGGCTAAGAGCTACAGATGCTGCCGCTGGCTCATAAACCCCTCCTGTCGGCCCTGGTCAGAGAGGGATTTACAATGGCCATAAATCTGCAGGCACGAGTGCAGCATTTTCCTCATACTCGCGGCCCGATAAAGCTGCTGTCAGATGCGCCGCTGAGATGAGGCGACTCGGCCACCGCAGAAATAGCCTCTCACATGTGTCTCCTCTCCAGTCACCAGGGACTACCGCTTTGATTCTGTATTCACATATCTATTTATTTTCCCCGGGAGGATTTATTCCTCTGGACTGAGGTGAGACGGGTGACTGATGTCACTATCCTTGGGGTGCAGACAGTCCGACAATTTGGGAAATATGGAGGGAGGCGCATCTGTGTAAGCGCGGCAGCGGCCTCTTTATCACACACTGTCTCCAGCTCTTATTTACCTCGCGCTCCTTTGCTGAGCGCTTCCTCAGCCAATCGAGCTTAACTTCCTGTTTTATTCAGTTTGATTGAGCACAAAATGGAGGAGAGACGCAGAGGCGGTCATTTTTAATTGCTGATTCGCTGTGCTTCTGAAGTTTAATACCAGGGGCTCTTCCTGTTGGGCAGATGGCGGGGCCTGGAACATAATAAAAGGGTTGGATGTTGGGAAACAAGAGAACAGGCTAATTTATGCTGACTCCTTCAGTGGTGCGAGATGTAAGCATGATATTATAGGTACTCAACTGACACATTTATCCAAAGTGACGTACAGTTGATCAGGCTAACCGGGGGCTAATCCCCTCTGGAGCCAGGTGGAGGCGCTGCAGTGATCTTACTGGTGCAATGTTAGGGTTTGAACCAGCAGCCTTCCAGCACAGCCTAATGATCTGACCTGCATTACAGTCAGCTGATCTGCAGAAGAGGGGCTCCCCCATTACAGCCTGGCTCCCCCTGAGAGGTTTTTTCTCACCACTGTCTGAGATTTCATCTCCCCAATACAGTTTTAGTAATTTACCTCACTTGCTATTTTGGAAATTTAGGCCGGGCACTAACTGTTTTGCTCTGTAAAGCACCTTAGTCAACAGTTCCTCTGTGAGAAGCGCTAAGCAAATAAGATTGAATAGAACCTTCTTACCCCTCAGGTAAAACCCCAACCGTTAGACCAGGGCTTTTAAACATTATCCATACAGGGCTGGTGTGGGAGCTGCTTTCATTGCAATCAAGCACTTACACACCTGACGCTTCTAATCAAGCTCTTCAGCAAAGACTCCTGGGGGTGACTCGTGGTATCAGGTGTGGAGCAGCTTGTTTGGAATGAAAGCCCTGTATGGGTGAGGTTGAACATCCCTGCACTAGGCTGTAGATGAGCAAGCGGTTTCCGTTTGTACGTGTGGAGGGAGACGGGGAGCCTGCGGATGGATGTTGGTTGGTCTGGATCTCTGTAGTCCGCCCTTCTGGCTTTGGTCATGAGCGTAAATAAGAAATGGAGTTCCCAGCTGACCTTTATGAAGTTACAATGATGTTCTCGTGCGAATGGGCCTCGCTCGGTCGATTACCGCTTTGCCATACGGTTCGGCGCGGCGTTGGCGCAATCATTACTATTTATTCAGCAGACCTGCCAGAGCGCAGAAGGAGAAGGGGATTATGGGTGAATCCTGTACGCTGTGGGATTAGGAGAAGGTATGCGCTCTGGGACGAGCAGGATGTGTGCAGGATTTCGAGGGAGCATCAAGAAGCGTGCCGCACATCCAGTGATCATAATTCACTGCCAAAGACACACGTCTGAAAGGAGAACTGAGCCTGTGTTTATTTCCAAATATGCTAAAAATATTGACGCACATTCCCTACCCCCTGCTAAACTGCAGAGCTGCTGTAAGTCGATAGCAAACTTCGATGATGCGAGATGCTTCAGCGCTGCTCCATTCAACACTCTGATCTCTGTGTTGTTTTCAAGCGCCACCCTCTAATGACAGCAACAATATAGCGCTACTAACCCCAGTTTGCACTTATTGGGAGTTTGTGGCGGCTGGACGAAAACAGCACTGAACATGCACAGCTGCGGTATTCAGGATAGTGAACAACACAAAGAATTTGTGACGGTGACTGAAAATCTCTCCACGTTTTCCTTGGCTGTTTTGGTGGGTTGCCTCAGTGTAAAAGCAGGCTGGGACAGAAACACCAGCCTCTGTCACAACTCTGGGCTCTAAACCCGAGCAGCTGCTTGTCAGAACAAAGCCTAATTCCTGTTGCTTCCCTGAGAACAGGATTCATTTATTTGTAACCTGGCTGTATGATGGTTTTCTCTTAGCTCCACTGATTCGCTCCCAGAAGCTGCCGCTGCTCTCATTTAATACCAGCGTAGGCATATATGCACATTCTGTCAAAGCAGAACTTGCTAAACCATAAACTAAGGAGGACGCCACGGCAACAAGAGCTCCAGCGAGCTCATTTAATGGAACATTAATCTCCCTCGGAGAGACTGCTCCGTCTGCACGACATAAGCACCCTCTTTTTAACTCAAAACTATTTTTTACTCTGGAAATGTTGTGGGGGAAATCCTGAGGAGGGTTTTTTGCATCCCTGGCAAACCTCCACTAGCTTTTACAAAAAAAAAAAAAAAAACATCCATTATGGTGCTCTCTGAGAGTCGGAATGTGAAAATAAACATTCACAAGTTTCAATTAGTCAGCAAAGCATCATGGGATTGGAGATAAGGAGGAGGAGGGGGGGCATTCTATTGCTTGGATGTTATTAAAGAGCGTAATAACACTATTTCCATTAAATAATAACACAGTGAGGTGTCATGCAAGTCCATTTCTTTTGGAGGTGTTTGTTTCCGTCTTATTAGGTTATTATTTTATTTGAATATGTACGGTCCCAGTATCAGCACTTAACTTCCAGATCATCTCATTCCGCTTGTTTATTGGAGCGTGATAATTAGTTTGCAGCTCTACCTGTTTAATGGAATGTTTTCATTTTCCGCGCGAGCGCCATTTCAAATCACCCGTGGCTCGGACTTCCTAAACATCAGGGCTTAAAACTGAGTGAGGCGTCCTTCCCCTTTCAACGCGTCAATTTGGAAAATAATTTGGTAGCATTAGCCGTTTAGCGGTGGCTTTTAACTTCTTACGAGCACCGCGGAAGGTCAACCTGGCAAATTAGTTTGACAACATGAAATATCCACGTGTCACAACAAGGGAGTCCGCTGGATGTGCTGTTAATTAGCTCGGGTAATACGTCTCTCAAAACCTTTCTGGGCTTTTCTGACGTTAAATTGGCCGTGTAATAAGTAGACGGGATGAACTGTGGAATGGGATTTACATGGATGAAAGCATCACTACCCGAAATACAGTGCTGAGTGTATGTGAAATGATTACCTTGTTTGATGTTAAACAGTACATTGTCATCTGCAGTGGGAACAGCTTTATAGGGATGTATATGTCCTCAGCAAATAGAAATTAGAAATTAGACTTCGCATGGACATAAGAACACACATTGAGAATAGTACAGACTGTGCTCTTGTATAGTGCAGTGATTGATGAACACTACAGTATCTCTCACTCTCAGAGGGCTTAGTTCTTCTTTTAAAATTCTCACTCTGTCACAGTCCTTCTACTCTATATCTCTCTCTCCCCCCTCCATCTCTCTCTCTCTAACTGTGCCCCATATCTCAGCCCCTCCCTCAGCAGAGGGCAGTGATGTGATTGGTCAGTAGCACAGCTGCAGCACAGTCTCAGAGGGCTGGTGCTCTATCCCGGCTGTCTCACTGGTACCTGAGGCGCTATAGGGACTCTGCTGTCTGCACCATCACTCTCTCTCTCTCTCTCACTCTCTCTCTCTCTCAGGACTCCCTTCCCTCACCCGCATCACCACACACACACTCCAGAGAGAGGGATACCGAAAACTTACAACCGCAACACACGTCTCTCTCTCTCTCCCCCCTCCCTCTCTCTATCTCTCCCATTCACTCGCTCCCTCCCGCCCTCATTCTCTCCCTCCCTCACTCTCGGTCTCTCTCATTCACTCTCTCTCCCTCCCTCTCTCCAGAAGGGATTTCACCCCAGGAACTGTGCCAGGACCCCATGTTCAGGCTCCAGATCTGGCATTAGGGAGAGCTGAGTTTGGACGCGGTACAGACGGAGCTACGAGCCTCTAATTCCAGACACAGACGAATCTTTGCTCGTCTCCTTTTATTCTGCCCTGCAAAATCTCAGCATTTTCCCTGCTAATCTTATAAAAGTGATATGGGATAGATCACAAACTTGGCATACGCTAGCATGTTTGTGCTTTTATCTCCGTCTGTGTGACTGTGCGCACATTGCACTTTAATTGTTCATTTGGTAAACGTGTATTGCACAAAATTTACTCAAAAATATGTGCTTAAAAACCTGCCAGAAGTCTTTGACCGCTCAGCTCATCTAAAGCCTGATTTGCACATCACATGCGGGTGGGTGACAAATTAAAGGAAAACGAACACAAATAAATGTGTGGACAAGCATAATAAATGGAGATGTTTCTGTTCAGTTTCCTGGCATGGGTGGGGTCCTCTTGTCCCCTTAAATGCAAAGGGGACATGGTAGATCGATGCAGAGTTATTCTGTGTGATCACCCTTCTATCTCTGCGCTGAAGGAGAGATGTCCTCCAGGATGACAACGGCCCAAACCCCACAGGGCACAAGCGCTCAGTGAATGCCTTTATGAGTATGAAAATGATCCTAAGCAAACGCCACCGACTTCACATTCACCAGATCTCAAACCGACTGAACTCGTGTGGAAGCCACTAGAACAATGCATTCGACAACACTCTGTCACCATCATCAAAACACCAACTGATATCCTACATAATTGAATGATGATGATGTTGATGATGATAATACTTTATTGTCAGACAAAGTCTGAAATTTTCCTTACGTCACAGTTGCTCCATTACAACATAAGATTACAAACAAGAAGACAATAATACAAGACCCATACAATCACAAAATTTATACATTTATCATAAAAATACAAAGACACCATTTAAGACCCATTAGCGTGTATTTGATCTGGGATTAAGCACCATATTTAGTTTTAGGATTGACTGGTGCACAAAGGAGTGCTTCAGTCTAACCCCATTAAAAGATGGAACCCTGTACCTCCTATCTGAGGGTAAAAGATTATATTCACTATTGAGGACATGGTTGAGGTTAGAGGCAATGTTGTTGGCCAACCTTAACACGCTAGTACGGTAAGCTGATTCGTAGAGTCTTTCAAGTGGCTGACCCACAATTTATGAGCAGATTTTAGTGGATGGAGCAGTTTTGACTTTAAGGTAACAGACCAGCACTTGTACCGTGTAGAGCAGCAGTACTGAAGTACGCTCATTATCACAGCAGTCAAAAATAATAGAAGGATTTGCCGAATTGCTCCAAAAACCTCAGTCGGCAGAGAAACCAAATTCTTTGTTTTGTCTTTCTACAAACAGCTTCAATGTGATCTTTCCATGATAGCTGACGGTTAATAATTACCCCCAAATATTTAAAAGAAGATACTTGCTTATTTTTTTCATCATGAATAACAACAGAGGCTTTATGAGAATCAGATTGTAAACCGAACACAATTTCCGTTGTTTTCTCTGTGTTAATCTCAAGGGCATTATAATCACTCCACTCGACCAGATTGTTCACACCAAGTTGGTGCAGCCCAGGGTTGCAGGAGTTGGTTAACAGAGATATTAGTGCTGTATCATCAGAATACTTTAAGACATATTGATTTGGTGTATCTATACGGCAGTCATCCGTATAAACGGTAAAAATAACTGCTGAACTCACACAACCCTGGGGGGCGCTGACGTTGGTTGTGATGGCAGATGAGAGTTTGGTTCACCTTTACAAACTGTACTCTGTTGGTAAGAAAAGAAGCTTACCAGTGAATCAAATAAGGATTAAGTTCCTGCTGGACCATTTTTGCCACCAAAATGTCAGCTTGTATCATATTAATAGCGGAAGAAAAATCTAGAAAGAGGGCTCTTGCAAAAATGTTCTTGTAAGATTCATCTAAATGTTTAGTAATAATATGACCAAAGGAGGCAATAGCATCTTCTGGGCCACAACCCTGCTTATAGGCAAACTGATTTGGGTCGAGTTTGTTATTAGTTGTACTAACAAAATGATTGAACAAAATTCCTTCTAGAGATTTCATGATCACTGAGGTAAGGGCTATTGGTCTATAATCCTTATATCCTTACATCACAGTTTGATCAAGACATGTAAAAATTATGTATTTTTTAAGCACTGTTCATGTTTTCATGCATGATAAACAAAACCCAGCAGAAAGATGGTCCAGATACACACGATTAATATTGTTATGGCTCTACATTTGCATGATAGCAATGGCTTTTTTTGCAGTTTGTTTGATCCAAATGGTGTTTGGTGCCTGCGGCTGCAAAAAGGCACCAAATTCAAAATGATGAATAAACCTCTCTGCACTGAACTTTATTCTGTTCTTTTCTGGCATTTAGATTCTGCATTGTATTAAAATGCAAACGTAGGTGCAAAAAGATCACTTTGAAACTCATTTCAGAGCGGCCATTTTGTGTGAATGACCTTTGACCCTGCTCTACAGTCTGGCCCCACTAAAAAGTGGCAGCACAGGTTTAAGCCAGGCAACCTCCTCTCGCACTGTAAAAGCGTACTCCACCTGTGTCAGTAAAACACTGGATGGCCTGCTAGCTCAGTACATGGTGATTTTTATGAGTGGTGCATGAATTGAGATGAGTGCATTTAAATGAATAAAAAGAGAATGAATCAAGATGACAGAGATGTATTGGTAGCATGTAAGCTTTTATATTTAACTGGCATGAGAGAGGAAATCCAGGCTTCTTTCAGAGCTTTTATATCCGGAAATACAGCTGTTAAACATCGGTCATTTAGGAATGAAAATTTACGCATAACAATAAACAGTAATGTGGCGCTGCGTCTCAATTTTCAGTAATATATCATGTCTTCAGTTTCCAAAAGTGCCAGTTTTTATGCAAAATGTGCTTTCAATGCATCCGCTCATATCTGTCATGAAATGGAAGTTTCAGTGCGTAAAACGGGGAACATTTCTGTGCCGGTGCTTCTTTTTTGGCTCCGCTGTTTGAAGTTTTGTGTCTGGAGAAAACACCATAGAGCAGGGATAGGGAATGCTGCTCCTGGAGAGCGATAGCCCTGCACATTTTAGACGTCTCTCTGCTCTAACGCACCTTATTGAAATCAGGGCTTCCTCCCCTCACGCTGCACCCCCATCACCCATTATGTACCCCAATTTTCTGACTATCCGAGCCCAGTCCAGTGGCGGCGCCAGAGATTTTTTCTTGCTGGTGCTTTAGGGGGGCTGAATCATTCAGTGATGGGGCTAATGAATGTATCGTGTGGTAGTCTGTATTTGCGCAAAAGCCAGATGCACGTCATTCAAGAGTAGTTTCAGATATGTTTTTACCAATGCCTCTATTGATTCACAAAACTACAGCGATTTGTATTTAATATACAAACGATACAGCAACATCGGGAGACACCCCGGCTACACAAGAGCATAAAAAATAAACTAACAAAGCGTCCGAGCCAGAGTGCACATCATCAATCACACCAATCAGCATTAAATGCGTGCTTTTCAACTGAAAAACAGTGTCTACTACCACTCATATTGAATTGACACCAAAAGTCAATGGAGCATTGCCCACACTTATTTTAAGTGTGTCCAAAGCCAAAATTTATTTCTTGGCCAACCTTATTTTTTAAGCTGTGGCCAATCGGAAATTTCAGCATGGGCCACACGTATAAGTGCGAATATCATCGGCCATAAACAAAACCACAATTTAAACAAAAACCGAGAATCACCCTTTGGAGGTCCGTAAGCAAAATCAATAGGCTTAATAGCCTATTACATTAATTACATTATTATTATTACATCTATTACATCTAAATACATTTAGATCACTAGATTGGGTAATGTGTAAATATGACATTATCAGCAAAGTGAAGCACCTGGCCGCTAAATTGATACAACGAACTTCTTCATTAAGATGAACGCAGTGTCTACGTGTCCGAAAGTCAGACAGGGTTTTAATATAACTCCGTGTCCGACAGTCTGATGGTTTCAATATAACTCCGTGTCCGACAGTTGATTACTGTTTTTAATGTCTTCAAATCCACTGAATCTTTAAGATATTAAACGTGAATGTTTTGATAAGAGGGCTCAGTTCTTCAAGATGAGTACCGAGAATTTCAATCAATATTTCTGTTTAAGCTCTGCTGAATGAAGTGAGTCGACATTGGCGCGGGACTTTGTGCATTTATGACGAATTTAGCGACTGTCGGACAGAGATTCTGAAATACTCCGTGTCCGTAAGTCATAAAAATTCCAATTTTTCGAGTAGGCTATTCCAGCGATTTTTAGACATACAAACTTGGCCATGTTTGTGTTCGACCTTCACAAAATGCAAATTGATAGCTATTGACTTTTCTTGGTCTTTTTATTCGTCTGTTTTCTTCCGTTGAAGATAGCCAACAGTCTTTATTCGGTCTCTCTTTTTAAAATTAGTCAGATGGGTCGAACAGATTCACGCTTTATTTCCACACCAGAGATAAAATAGTGCTTGTAGTCAGTGAGCAAATCAATTCCATGACAATTGACATTGTGAATTAAATATTGCATGTACGATCAAGACTGTCGGACGCGAAATGCAAAATACTCCATGTCCGGCAGCCAGCAGAAAGTAAAAGTATTGATATGAGAGCAGATTTATATCGAAATAAAGAATAAAAATATATCACCAACAATCAGAACATCCAATGGGCACTGCAATCAATTTATTTGGGCCATTTTTATAAATACAACGAAGTCCGTACAATGACTGTCGGGCATTAAATGCAAAATAGGCCTACTTCGTGTCCAAAAAAAGGACGATTAGAACAGATTGATAACGAAATAAAGAAAAAAAAAAAAATTTTAACAACAAACAGAACATCCAATGAACACTGCGATTTATTTATTTGCGGGCCATCTTTTTTGGATGTTCTGTTTGTTGGTGATATATTTTTATTCTTTATTTCGTTACAAATCTGTTCTCATATCAATACTTCTACTTTTTGCTGGCTGCCGGACATGGAGTATTTTGCATTTCTGCGTCCGACAGTCTTGATCGTGCAAGCGATATTTAATTCACAATGTCAATGGTCATGGAATTGATTTGCTCACTGACTACAAGCACTATTTTATCTCTGGTGAGGAAATAAAGCGTGAATCTGTTCGACCCATTTGACTAATTTTCAAAAGAGAGACCGAATAAAGACTGTTGGCTATCTTCAACGGAAGAAAACAGACGCATAAAAAGACCAAGAAAAGTCAATAGCTATCAACTTGCATTTTGTGAAGGTCGAACACAAACATGGCCAAGTTTGTACGTCTAATAATTGCTGGAACACTCGAAAAATTGGAACTTTTCTGACTTTCAGACACGGAGTATTTCAGGATCTCTGTCCGACAGTCGCTAAATTCGTCATAAATGCACGAAGTCCCGCGCCAATGTCGACTCACTTTATTGAAAAGAGCTTAAACAGAAACATTGATTGAAATTCTCAGTACTCATCTTGAAGAACTGAGCCCTCTTATCAAAACATTCACGTTTAATATCTAAAAGATTCAGTGGATTTGAAGACATTAAAAACAGTAATCGACTGTCGGACACGGAGTTATATTGAAACCATCAGACTGTCGGACATGGAGTTATATTAAAACCCTGTCCGACTTTCGGACACATAGACACTGCGTAAAATGAATGGTTTCCTATGAGGCCAATTTTAAATAAGTTAACAAAGTCGTTTAATACCAAGATGTGCGGCTGCATTTTGCAACAATATTCATTTGAAGGGCTGTAATAAAATGTTTCATGCGCAAGTTATCGTAGATACGCAAATTTATTCATTTAATGGAGAAAATCGTGTTTGCGTGCAAGCTATCAGTCATCCCATGGGCTTGAATAGACCGCTGACTAAAAGCAAATGCTGGCGATTGTTAACGTTCACCAGCTAACTAGCTACCTTGGTAACCTTACCGTCGCGGAGATTACGTTGACTTGGCAGTCAATAAAATTGACGTGGTGGCCAACAAGTTTGCTACTTGTAATTGACATTCAACAGCAATACTTCTTACCTGAAAATATTTAAATCGGTGTGCAGGTTGCTTTGTCTGTTTATACTGATTTCCAAAAGACAAGGAGGAGAGAAAGGCTCGACTGTTGCAAGTCAGGAAAAGGAACTTTTCCCCATCCCCTCTATCAGAGCTGTGCAGTGATCATTTTGATGAGCAGTGTTTTGAAAGGTGAAACTTGTTAAAGGAGTCTTTAGACTTGACTAGCGCCTCCGTTGAACATGGCGTCAGCCATATGATTCAATATAAACAATTCGGTTGATGCCAAATATGCTCAACCCGGATACAATGAAGTGAAGAAACACCGATACCAAAATAACACCGACTCACACACAAGTGTTTCTGAAAATTTGATTTTAAAGTAGGTGAAAACGAATGGGAGTCTGCGAGTGAATTTTACCTCCGGGTGGATACTCTGCTGGGACAGCTGCTCCACTTGAGCGTACCCTGTCAGCGATGTAGTGTTCTATGGGGATCTGTAAGTGGCTCAAACCGAATTTACGACAAAAGAGGTGTGGAGTGGATCTGACCTTAGACCACCATAGCAGAGTTAATTACTTATATATACAGAGAAAGTATTGCCAGAATTTAAATGTGAAAATTCAGTAATTTTCTTGGTGGGGCTACGGTGGTGCTATTGAAATCTCTGCTGGTGCTATAGCCCCAGCAAGCACCACCCTAGCGCCGCCCATGGCCCAGTCTCATCCTGAGGTGCCATATAGTGACGCTACCTGACCAAGCGTCGATATACGACAAAAATAGAGGCTTTTGGCGTCGTTATTTGATGCCAGTGTTAAAATAAACCCCACCCCAACCCCTTACCCTCACCCAGACCCTGTCCCTAAATGTCAAAAAAGGACGCCGAAAGCCTCTTTTTCGTCACGTATCGACACTCGGTCAGGCAGCCTCACGAGATCATGAGTTGGGATGAAAATGTGTTGACTAGCTGAGTGAAAGACACACATCCAGTCACCCAATCCCCGGTTATAACCTTGGACAAACTGGTAGTTATAGCGGTTTGGCGTAAGCTCATTATCAGGTACAAAGAGAACAGGAAGACGTCTGTCTCTCGGGCTCCAGGCTGCGTACCCATCACCTTTGTTCCCCCCTCTCGCTCGTTTTTGCATTCGAAAGAGAACTGCATGAAATGACAAACAGAGAAAGACGGCCCAGAGGATTGTTAGGAAGAAAGGAGGAAGAAAAGTGTTTACTCTGCCATGAAAACCCATCCTCAGCAGAGCCGGGATAAATTCTATCAACAAGATCGCTACCGGGCAGCGCATTCTCCTGCGCTATGTTTACACACCCCTTATTTATCTTATTTTTCTGTGTGGATTGATAATCCCAGGCATCAAATCTGCAGAGAGATGGTGAAAGCGGCAACAAATAAACTGCAGGGCTGTTGATTTTTCATCTTTTTTTTCCACTTAATTCTGTTTGAAATATTACTGATGAGCAAAGGAAGATGTGCGACATGAAAGCTATATTCACTGGGACGGTCGCTGTTTTGTTCTCCGTTCCCTCTGCGCTCCTGAGTGCCTGACTCATTTTACCCATCAGGTAGCATGTTTGGATTCAGCCAAATCATATGTACACTCTTCATCATGGACAGTATCTTCCTAAGACCTACAATTACGTTTGGGCCCAGTCTGGGAAATATTTTTCTAGGATTGTATGGGACATTGAAATGAAAGATATAATACTTTGGATATTTTTCTCTGCTACATTTTTTTTTTTTTTTTTGATTCACAGCACTTGAATGTTGTCAAAATATTTTGAAACTAAACTTTTTTTTCCTATTTCTCACAAGAAAAAAAACCAATTTGGCAAAAAAAATGGACGTGAGTTGCTATTTCGGCTGACGTGAGAAGTGTCGAGAGTACCTATCTGAGTTTCTATATGTGGACCAAATTTTAATTTGGAAAAAAAAAACTAAGGAATGATTTTGGCACAGTAAATAGCAAAAAACTCATGAAAAAACATTTCACCATTTCAATTATTATACAATGGATAAATCTAGGATAAACCTAACAGCAACCATATGACAGGAATGTAAATACCTCTGCATGAGATCACTTGGACTGCTGCAGCCAAATTGGAACCCAGTCAGGCCGGTGTACAGTGCTGTTGGCCCACAAACAAGCTATGCATGTTTTTTTTTCAATCCAATGGAGCTGATCGAATAGCTTCGAGCATGTGGTGCTTTATCGTTGCGGTTTTGATCATTCAGGGAAGCGGAAATTATAAGGGATCATTTGGGTTCATTTAATTGCCAGCCTCACCATCCCTCAACTGCCATTCTCAAATCCCTTTGTTGAGGGATCATTGTTTATCTGCCCGAACGAAATTGCATTTTCACAAGCCAATGACTGCGTGGGCGTTTGTGTGCAGGACGCAGAATTAAACTGTGCCTGGCGTTCACGCAGAGGTGTGGCTGGTGGGCAGCCAAAGCGATTGCAGTCCCACAGGTATCCCAGACTGCTTTGTGCCTTGAGCCGGCCGATATTACGAGGAGAGGCTCGGTAATCTGAATTGATGACATTTTGCCAAGGCGCAGGAGGGACCCTTGGCAACTTCCGCTTGGGTGAATTCTTTTAGTGTTTGCCCACAAACACACACACACACACACACGCCACCAGAGACTGATGGGATATGCAAATCAACCTCATGCTGTTTCTCTGACGCTTGATGCACACACAGTATTTAAGACCAATCTCTCATGGCTTTGCACAAAACACTGCAGTCCTGTAATCTTCCATATCACATCTATAACAAGTGCCATTTTTGTACAGACAACGATGACTCTCATGAACACTTTAAGCATGCTTTACTTCCACCCTACAATTAAGAAATTGGTTGAATTATATCTTAAGGTGGGCTATATAAAGATATATCAGGAAGCGTAGTTTTTGAATTTATATCAGGATAAAAGACTACATATATAACTTTTTTCCCCTTGCAGAATCCTCTTTTTGCTTAAATATCCTTAATTATGTGTAATAAGTGTGACAGACTGATATAGTAATGTACAGATTTACCTAATTTTGTCGGTGATTATACATTATGCAGACATTGGGGCGTAGCTCTTTATTATAACCATTAATTCTTAATGCATCTGTAAAATATTATAATTTTGGGGTTATTATTCTCTACTCAACCTTTATAACAGACTTATTCAATGTTATTTACAATTTATAAAGGGATTTACTTTTAATAACAGTATTTTGAAGGTATTCATGGTCAAACTTTATGGCAAACGCATTCTTAAGCCTTCATAGCGTATAATATTAAATGCAGATATTTTATTGGTTCATAAATAAAAGGCATTAGCGCAGGAATGAAGTCCAGAATCGTCTTCGAGACGATATTAAAATTCTGAACACTGAATTCCAGAGATACTACAGCACTTACCTTACAGATAATGAAGTGTTTTTATCATGTCCCTTTTGCTCTGTGACAGCATTATTTTGCTTGTTTTATTTATTATTTTGCTTATTTCTCTCGAGGAAGTTTTGGAAAGGCATGAGAGACTACATGCCTTTTCACCAAAAAACGGTTTCTCGATGTGATCATGATTGATTGAGTTTCCGACCCTGCATGACAGCAAGTTTAATGTTTACACAAGCAGCAAAATATATTTCATAAAGCATCTCCAAGTGAAAATACGAGAAGTCACAATCAGAACTGACGAATCTAAATGATTGCTTTGCCATTCTCATTTTTTGAGCGTATTCCCAGCTGTGCAGCCTTGCTATGGTATTACTCTGATCTCATGTGATCTTACAGGAATATTGAAGAGCTTCTACATTAGGAAATGCCACATGCTGTTTCTCAGTTCATCCTGAAGTGTAATATGAGAATGCAATGGATGGCCGATAAATCTACAGCCGTGAAACGGACTTTTCCGTTGTTTCCAGTCTGAGCGGAAATACAAGCCTCATGCGCCCAAACAGAGGAAAGATATCGGATATTATAGTCATGTTATTTGTTAAAAAAAGCCCCTCTATAGAGGCCTTTTCATTTGACATGCAGGAAATGGGTATGTCACAATGTTTATCTGCTTCCATATTGCCAGGGCACTGGTCGATTATGGGAGAAACATGCTGCTCTGACTGGAGATGATTTGCAGTCCATTTGAAATGGAGTTCCTTTTAATTTTTAATATTGGTCCGTGCATTGGATGTGTATCTCTTTCACTTTTCTCTCCGCTACAGATTCAATCGAGGTCTGACGTGAAGAGCAAATCATATTATTCTTTAACTCTCTTTACGTCCCTCCCTCTCCTGAAATTGACTATTGACAGCTGACACAGGAGAGAATGCGTGTGCAGTAGTGCATATTCTGCTCACGCGTCAGTTAGAGTCTCCGTAACAGCACAAACGCATAAATGAATGGGAAGAGGGCAAATACCTGATTCGTAAGCTGAGATGTTAACAGACTGAGCTCATTATTAGAGGAGGCTTTTAAAATGAACGTTTGTCGGTCGTACTGTAAGAGGATGTTTGTCCCCCCCCCGGTGATTGCAAAGGTTAGTTTATTTCATTACCGCTTCGAAAACACTCTTCCCCTGACTGAGCAGTTCCTCTGAGATCATGGTGCAGCTGTTTAATTCCCTCTCTGAGCGAGTTCTCCTGATAGCACTCGCTGTTCAGTCAGTCTCACAGCTTCCCTCTCTCAGCCCGTTCCCCGGCTCTTCAGAGAAACAAATTCAACAATTTACTCTGAACTACTTTCTTCCAAATGACGCACACAAGGCGCGGTTATAAATAGCCGAGCCAGAGCCGTGTTCAGGAGCTTAACTGGCTTAATATAAGACATCAGGCCAGAGTGGCAAAGGCGTGAAAATGTTTCCTTGCCATAAAAGAAGGAAGCTAATATATTTTTTCTGTTGCGATAAACATCTAGAAATAAAAACTGCCTGTGAAAACAGTGCCAAAAACAGAATTTGACAAATCTTTTCCGGAACAAATAGCCTGAAACAGAATGAATGCCCCGAGGATGAACCATTACTGATTATTTAAAGAATTTTTTTATTTTTATTTTTTTCCCTTCAGCCCTCCATAATTCCCTCACAACATCTCTACCTTCATTGCTTCTCTTCCTGCCTGCTATAATTCGGGAGATGCTAATTTCAATGGTGGGAAGAGGAAAGTTTCATTGTAATATATGCGGCGCTGAGAATATCAGTTTTTGAACCTGAAGGAATGCTTTTCTTTTGGTGCCGTCGCAGATATGCATCTGTTTCTGTTATCAAAATCTGTTATTGTCGGCGGGCTAGCACTCCAGATGGCACACTGTGCTCCAGTACTTTGAGCCTTTGAGCACTTCGAGCACTTTGATTCTGTTGTTCCCATAAAGTTGGGGTAATTATGAATAGACGTGTTATAACGCCGACGCACTAGCGCACATCTGCCCGGTAAACAGCAGCGTTACGTCCCGGCTGCACAGCTCCTGGAGCTGCTGGGTGCTGTCGTCTCCCTGCCTGTGCTTTGGTGTCAGTCTGGCTAAGTAGCGCTGTGAGAGCTTAGTCTTTATCTCCTGCCAGCCCGGCGCGTGTCAGCTGGGGTCTATCCTGACACGGCTTCAGTGCTCACCAAACCTGTAAAGTCTGCCAGTCAGTCTCTGTGCTTTTGTTTCCCTGCAGTCCTTTGAAAAGGAGAAAAAACAGCGAAGTAAAGTCGTCTTGTTCTACTCGCGGTTGCGCTCTGACCCTTTGAAAAGTAGTTTTTGGGAGAGCTTTTCTTGAAATCCTGAAGTCTGTGTTCAAGCTACTCCTTTGCTTTCAATCTCCAGTTTTTGTGATTACAGAAGCATTTGCATCTTGTCAGATGTTTTTGATCTTGCATCTTAAAGGGTTAAAATATTCAAATTCATCAAAGCAGGGGCAGAATTCACCAAAATTATACAAGACGCCTCAGAACAGTGGAGGGCACGTTTGCAGGATAAAACCTGTCAGATATGACAGATTGAAAGAGATTAAATTCCCAAACAAAAGTCATTCCTGAGAGTATCTCATCAAATATTAATTCAGACCTTTTAGTGCACCTGATTGTGGTGATGCATATTAAGTCACACTAAAGCCTCAGAACCATGGTTTTTGCTGCACGGCTGACAGTCTCCTCTAGACAAGCAGTGATTGCAGTAAGAAGGTCATCCCACCAGTAAG
This sequence comes from Gymnothorax javanicus, assembly GCA_029692085.1. NCBI lineage: Eukaryota > Metazoa > Chordata > Actinopteri > Anguilliformes > Muraenidae > Gymnothorax > Gymnothorax javanicus. Next base: position 21,944,984 of record CM056212.1, on the reverse strand, counting down.
GGGCGAAGTAGATTGGCTGTTATCAGGAGGAAGCGGCCGAACAGGCAAGGGACTGAGTAGACTTATTCCAACGTCTTATTTACCTTGAGAAGCATTCACTGTAGGTCAGGACATGAGGCCTGTCCTACATTACATGGGCCGGCGGGGCCATGAGGAATCAGTGAAGTCTTTGAGGCTGAAGGAAAGCTGTAGGTTGGTGGCACTGGCTACTCAATGGAGTGACCACATAGTGCATAAAAATGTTCTACATTTGTCTCCTCACTGTACTTAGCCAGTAATGAAGAAACAACCACGGTCCTCCAATTAGGCTTCATTCAATCCATCAACCGACCAATCAGGTTACCTTTTGCATACCGTCTGTCACAGTGAAATTAGCACTGGGGGGGGGAGGGGGAAAATGGCAGAGACTCAACATGTAATTATGCTGTTGACTTATGATCATAGACCCCGACTGAACTGTAATAAATCCTCATGGGTAGATTAATGTGTTCACATCGTGTTTTTCATGGCAGATTAAAGCATGACATGGGTGAAGTTTACCGATGGCATGTTAAATATTTCCAGTACTCTATACGCCGTGTTTTGATCTGGTTCAGACAGAGATTGACAATACAAGCGAGCTCTTCCCATGATGCTTCAGAAGTTCTGCTCTCCCATCCCCAGCGGCAACTGGCAAGGGTTTGTGGGAATTCCGTCTTTCGCCTTCCTTCCGCTTTTGTAAGCGTCCGACAGCGGGAGGTTTTCCTTTGTTGGCATCCAAACACTTCTCCTGCTTTGTGGGCGGAAATGTGGTCCATGTTGAAGGGCTTTCTGACGGAGCCTCTGGAGTGTATGTACCTCAGAGGGGGAGTGTGGCTCCGGCGTGTGTGTGTTTGAGCTCTGGTGTGTGGGGAGGTGAGGAGTAGTTCTGTCAGGATGGAAGATGAAGATTCTGTGAGGGCAGCACTGCCTCTCTTACTCAGCTCATTCGAAGCCGTTATAAAGCTCTGAAACACAAGCGTGGATCCACGAGCGGCACTCATTTCATACCTGACTTAAATGATGTGTTGCAGTCTGTCTGTGGTGTGGCGAATGCTGTCTCATCCCAACGCGTCATATAGCAACGTTTTCTGCCTGACCGTCAATGTACGATCAAAATTGAGCCTTTTGGCAACCTTATTTGAAGCCAGTAAAAACTAACCCTGCCCCCTAACCCCTAACTCTAACCCTAAACATGAAATAAAGACGACAAAAGGCTGTATTTTCGTCGTACATGGACGCTTGGGTAGAAAGTGACAGTATATGAGATGTCAGGATGGGAATGTGCTGCAGTGGTACTTCATTGCTCTCCATATGCGCTGTGGCATGTCATGTGAGCAGCGGTGCATCTTGGTTGGCTTATTTTGTGGCATGTAGCCCACCATGCCCTGACAGGCTCACCGGAATGTTCCGTGTTCCACAGTCGGAACCCTGCAGCGTAGCTATTATTTGCTCACTTCCTGCTGTAGTGATGGCGTTTCCTCTTGTGCTCTCAGCGCCAGTCAGCACACAGCGGGGCAGCACTGTCGCTGCGGAGCTGGGGCTGGATGCGGGAGCCTCCATTAGGGCTGCGCAGGACAGCCAGCTGCAGGTGGCTAATTGGCGGCTTGTACAGAGGGGACCTCAGCCTGGGGGCCTCTTGAGCAGCAGGAAGTGCTGTCTGGGCTGTCGGAGGGCTGCTCTGCTCCAGGGACTCTGTTTGATTGGCTCCACTGCTTCCTCCAAGTGTGCATGTCAGAGATCAATTAAAACATCTCTGCTCCAAACGCTTTTCATGGTTTTCATCCAAGGAAGCAATGATAATCCTCAGCACAATGGTGTGTCTTCAATAGATCTTATTTTATCCTCACTGATGCATGTGCGTATAGCTGGTCCACCCACTGACGGAAATGAGTTTGACATGGAAGTCGATCAATATTGGGTGCGGCTAATTAGGATGTGTGTGTCATACCAGAGGCGCTAACATTGTACTTTTAGTTTGCATGTTTAATTGTGTGTGCGTGTGTGTGAGTAATGCCTGTTCTGTAAGTGAAACCTGTGCTGTGTGTGCCTGTGTGCATGTATACTCATTGTGTGTGTGTGTGTGTGTGTGTGCGTGTGTGTGCTTGTATGCGCAAATGCATGCCATATGAATGCACATATTCATAAGCATTCTAACCATCCTAAAAAAGGGTCATGGACTTGCAGACTACAGAGGCAATGGATCACTTCGCTCTGAACTTGTCTATATTGCAGATATTTCAGGTATGTCTCTTTGGGAAACTGTCGGTCAGAAAGCCAGGAGTACTTTTGCTAAGAATTATATTTTCTTCTTAAATTGTATTAAGCAAGTTCACCGAATCATTCAATTTCTACACCAGTGCCCCATTTAAGCTGTATTCAGCCTCTCCCTGGTCTGTAATTCCAACAAATGCAGCACTTTTGGAGACGAGGGAAAAGTGCTGAATAGCTATCATTGCAGAAAGAGAAGCAGGGCTTTATGAGAAATGGGGTTTAAGAGTGCTTACAGACAGCCGCTATTAGCACCCCATGACAAGATAAGCAAATTCTCAACTGTAAAATATGGCAAGTCAACGCGACAGGGACGCACTTTCTGTGGAAAGAGGAATAAGTTTTGCCAGCATTTCGGGTTGACTTCGGGCCTGAGCCAAACGCTCGCTAACATGCTCACTGTAAATAAATAAATAGCATTGCTTTTTGTTATTTCACACCTTTAATGCTATCAATTTAATTTAAAATTCTCATTTCAAAAGGCGCATTTCTGGCAGTGCTCTAAAAGGGCATTGGACAGATCATCACCTTAGCAACCAATAACCCATGCGGTTGTGTTGCTATGCCATTTCCTCAATGCAACAGGAACATAACATCCAGAGCGGTGTCCGCAGGTCCAGCCCTCGCCCCCTGCAGGTAGCCCCTGCTCGGCTAATTTAACAACCTGCCGTGCGCTATCAGCGCAACGATCCGCCTATCAATCTCTCGCTCCATCCTGCTGTCACTCGTGAACAAGGCCCTGAGACACTTAAACTCCTCCACTTGGGGTAACAACTCATCCCCCACTGAAAGGGGACAATCCACCCTTTTTACAGCAGGGAACCATGGCCTCGGACTTGGAGGTGCTGATCCTTTCATCTAATCCATTTATACTTATCTGTAAGTGGGCAAGATGGAATGCAGCAGGTTTGGTGGATCAGTTCGTACTGACATGTCTAATGAAGCCGATGGTCTGTACGTGTCCTTCCTCAGTAAACAATTAGAAGTTTGAATAAACAGCAGTGGGGAAGGAGTGGACTTTACACGAGGAGCTGACATGTACCAGCTGGCTGAACTGACCGACCGTGAACCAACGGTGAAAACGACCTTGTTTCAGAACCAACTACAGCCCCAGGGGAAATTTTCAAAAGGCACTTCAAGTCAAAACATTGATACATGTGTTTACGCTTCATATTAAGGTTGTGGTAGTCAAGACTAGCTATGGAATTCATTGAACAACCTGAACAACAGAGAAACTATCCAATCAGCAAGGCTTATGTTATCCTAAGCAGACCATTTATTTGCATTTCATCGATCAAATCAAGAATTAGCCAATAAAGTGCCATTCTTTTCAGTGTACACTCAATATCTGTATTGATATTTTCCCTCCGGTCGTCACAAGTAATATTTCATGCGTGGACTGGAAGTATTTTAGAGAGCGTTTCCAAGCATGAACAATCTTCATCACATGATTTACACTGAAGGAATCCACTCGGTCAACCTGTGTCTCCTATTCCACTTTTGCTAATAGCTTATTTAAAATGAATAACCGTTAATAGGTTAGAGAAATAGGTTCGTTCCTTGTTCAATTAGTTAGTTAATGTATTGACTCATCTGGGTTAATGGAGTCTAAATGTTGTACATGTTTTCTCTTAATTATTTATTTTAGAGTCTGTTTAATGAGGTAATGTTTTTCTATGTTGTGGGGCGGCATTAAATACAGAGAGTTCTGGAATCGCTCACCCCCCAAATGCTCAGACCCAGTTTCCTCATTAAAGCTTCTCCTCTTTCTGAGATTTTTCCAGAAGCCTATCTGCTTTAAATATTCATCTCAGTGTGTTTCCTCTCGCTCTCAGAAAAAATGTTTTGTCGGGAGAATAGTTTTTATCTCATTTTCTTTCGCCGCTGTTTTGGTTTCCCCCTCATGGCTGGCTCACCGGCATTATCTAGGTCAGCTGACGCTTGCTGTTCTTCAGATTTAAGCAAGCAAACAAGCGACGGTTATTCTTAGCAGGGAATCTTAGGCCCTCTCCATTACTCTCATGCATTTTTTTCCCCTGTTTTAACCGCTTGAATTAATCAGACGCTAATCACTTTTATCCCTTCCCTGAGAAAATATTTGCGTTTCTTTAATGTAATTTATTGTCATGTAAATGTACCATAAACCGCTTGTGTGATTTACCGTATTCTGGGGCAGGAGCTATAATTCTGTACTTGCTGCATGATTTGCCATTAGCCGCGTAGCCTCTCTATGCCAGTCCCACAGGAAGTAATACTGCACTTCAGCACCGGGCTTTGACACCCAGCAGCCTTCAGTGTGAGGTACAAGATTAATGCTCCCGCCACAAATCTGGGTCCGTCTCGCTGGTGTTAAAGGGCAATCCCATTTAGGAGGTCGATAAGACGGTGCACTTTAGCGCTGTCATTTTCCCCAAGCATTTCCTTAGTCATCGCATCCCCCGATCCCACAACGAGAGGGCTTCTGCTCAACAGGGAAAACTCGGGCGAGAAACTTTGCGTTCGGTGCCAGTGTGTCGTGCATATTTGTCACCGAAAGTCCATTCGCCCCGGTATCAGAAGCCGTTTCTCACAATGACACCAAAAGTGGCGACTACCCCTGAAGAATGTGCCAGCACTCTGCAATATACCAAACAAATGCAACTCCTAATCCCACTTTATTGGTTTGTTTTCTTCTTCTCTTCTTTTCTTGCCACCTAGAAAAAAAATGTCCGCTCATTATTGTCGGGGGTGAAAAAAACTCCACTCACAAGTTGATTTGTCACAGTAAACGGTGATTATCGTTGCCGGTTTTTTTTCCACTTGTGGGATCATGGAGTTTAAGTACATCTTGCCTTCAGATGTCACGCGTGTCACAGTGCTTGCCAGGGATGGACCTGAGGAGTGAAGGGATGAGATTTGCTGAGGAGAGTTCATGCAAATTGAAATTAATGAGAAGCTCACCTGCTGGTTCACTTGAAGATGTAATCTCACTTATTACCGCCTCGGGCACATTTTTCAAATTAAACTCTTGCCTTTCCTCAGTCACTTTCCCGAAGTCGCAAATATGTTCAGCTCCTTCGTACTGCCACAGTACACTCACGCATCTATGTGTGGCTCCTTCATACTGCCACAGTACACTTACACATCTATGTGTGGCTCCTTCATACTGCCACAGTACACTTACGCATCTACGTGTGGCTCCTTCATACTGCCACAGTACACTTACACATCTACGTGTGGCTCCTTCATACTGCCACAGTACACTTACGCATCTTCATACTGCCACAGTGTGGCTCCTTCCATACTGCCACAGTACAGTACTTACACATCTACATGTGGCTCCTTCCATACTGCCACAGTACACTTATGCATCTATGTGTGGCTCCTCCATACTGCCACAGCACACTTACGCATCTCGTGTGGCTCCTTCATACTGCCACAGCACACTTACTTATCTATGTGTGGCTCTTTCATATTGCCACAGTACACTTCTGCATCTCTGTGTGGCTCCTTCATACTGCCACAGTACACTTACGCATCTATGTGTGGCTCTTTCATACTGCCACAGCACACTTCTCTGTGTGGCTCCTTCATACTGCCACAGTCACTGACGCATCTCGTGGGCCCTTCATACTGCCACAGTACACTTACACTATCTCACTGCCACAGTGGCTCCTGTGTGGCTCCTTCATACTGCCACAGTACACTTACGCATCTACGTGTGGCTCCCTCATACTGCCACAGTACACTTACACATCTACGTGTGGCTCTCTCGTACTGCCACAGCACACTTACGCATCTACGTGTGGCTCCTTCATACTGCCACAGTACACTTACTTATCTATGTGTGGCTCTTTCATACTGCCACAGTACACTTACACAGTACACTTCTGCCACAGTGTGGCTCTTTCATACACACACTACACTCTACATCTCTGTGTGGGCTCCTTCATACTGCCACAGTACACTTACACATCTACGCATACTGCCACAGTGGCTCCTTCATACTGCCACAGTACACTTACACATCTCGTGTGGCTCCTTCATACTGCCACAGTACACTTACTTATCTACATGTGTGGCTCCTTCCATACTGCCACAGTACACTTCTGCATCTATGTGTGGCTCCTCCCACAGTACATACTCTACGTGCCACAGCCACAGTACTTACACATCTATGTGTGGCTCTTCCATACTGCCACAGTGTCTACGTGTGGCTCCTTCATACTGCCACAGTACACTTACTCATCTACGTGTGGCTCCTTCATACTGCCACAGTACACTTATGCATCTCTGTGTGGCTCCTTCATACTGCCACAGTACACTTACTTATCTGTGTGGCTCTTTCATACTGCCACAGTACACTTCTGCATCTCTGTGTGGCTCCTTCATACTGCCACAGTACATCTTGTGGCACACAGTACACTTACATATCTGTGTGGCTCCTTCATACTGCCACAGTACACTTACACATCTATCGTGTGGCTCCTTCCATACTGCCACAGTACACTTACATATCTATGTACACTTACACATCCATCTCGTGTGGCTCCTTCATACTGCCACAGTACACTTACACATCTACGTGTGGCTCCTTCATACTGCCACAGTACACTTACACATCTACACGTGGCTCTTCCTTCATACTGCCACAGTACACATCTACGCATCTACATGTGGCTCCTTCATACTGCCACAGTACACTTACACATCTACGCACTCCTTCATACTGCCACAGCTCCTTCACATCTCGTACTGCCACAGTACACTTACACATCTACGTGTGGCTCCTTCATACTGCCACAGTACACTTACGCATCTACGTGTGGCTCCTTCATACTGCCACAGTACACTTACACATCTACGTGTGGCTCCTTCATACTGCCACAGTACACTTACGTATCTACGTGTGGCTCCTTCATACTGTTAGGCGCTTGATGCTAAAGGGAGGAGAACGTGATGTTCCGGCCTGTAGCAAATACTTCTCAAGGTACATAAGCCACGTCAACTGACACACCAAGTATATATACAATAGGAATATAATCGTTCTTTTCAAGGATTATTCTCTTATTCTATCTCATCAAGTTCCATGACCAAGAATGTCAAAGCGAAAATGGCGTTGTTAACCTCCACAGTCCCTGAAAATGATTGTTTTTGAGCTGGGCTTGTTTATACTTTTCTGTAATCTAGCTAGGTTATGAATTTATAATGGAGTGTCAGTCGCACATTATCATATGTTTATGCATTTTCTGAGATACTGATTTAAAACAAAACTAATGAATGAGAAAGCAGCAGAAATTTGCATTAATTGCAGAATAAAATCAGCGAGCTCTCCCCATTTCAGCATGCCATGTAGTAAATAAATTGTCTGTCATGCTGCTGATTTAAATTACCTGACAGGAGGAAATATGGTTTATCCATGGCTTGATATTAAGGGAAAGGACATTTTCACAGCTCTCTAAATCATCCTGTCAGTTTATTTATATGTTTATCTGCTTAACAAGTTTGCCTCTTCTTTTGTCTCTCTATAAAAAAACAAAATATTCCCTTTGCCTTCTCCACCAATGATAGATTTTGTCTTTGAAGATTTTGTCTATTTTACTGTGTACTTTCAGCCTCTCATATTAAGAATGTGCATTATTTTACTCTGAATATAACACAAAACTGGAAAAAACAAAGCCATCATCACTGTGACGCATAATTGTCTTTTGTAGTGTTTTTTTTTTTTTAAACTTTCATCATATATTCAGCCCTGAGAACTGGGTCATGCCATATTGTGCCTATTGTGCAATACAGCAAAAGCACTGATGCGTATTTTTAATTCCTGTGGTCCCCAAAACTCTCCCTGGGAACCACCTGATAGATCATCCATCTCACACACTCCTGATGCAGCTATTAAAGCCTTAGATGAGACACTTCAGAAAGAGATTGTGCACCAAGATCACACACCTGGACTGGGCTTCTAATCCTTAACAAGGAGGTTTGGAACCACATCATTCATCTGTAGCAGGGAGCACAAACAAAGGCGAAATTCTGGAGGACCTCTCTGGCTGGATGTTTTCAATGGCTTCCTGAAGGGCTCAATCAAAATCACACCATCAACCCGAACAGAGAGCTCAGCTTGTTTCTGAGGCCAATGAAATCACAGGACCCCCCTGAGACTTACAGCTGTCCATTACATGATTTTTGGAATTACATGTGTTCCGCATCTTTCCCTGAGTGAAGTGCAGGACAAACTTCATCTGCAGATGTAAAAGTGCTAAAAAACCAGGGAGACGTTCAGGTGTCAGAGGTGACTACGTAAATAAGACTTCGGGCCCTGGAGAGGACCCTTTCAAACAAAAAGCATCTATAAAACAATCCTGGCAGGTTATGTAAAGTTAACATAATAAAAACAGGTGTAACTGTACCGCACCATAGTAGAGTGAGGTGCATAACATCACCAGCTTCACACTTTGAGCCAAAACCAGGAGCAGCTCATTAGCCAGATCATTGTGGGGTTAAAGGTCTCCCACAAGGGCCCAACAGCCACACTGATGAAACACTGGAGCTGAAGCCACCAACAAACTTCTGCGTCCCCGGCACCGATGAGTCACTGGGCTGTGGGCCGTTTGGCATGCGCTCTGTCCGCGTGGCCATCGCTCCAGTCACTGCCGCGAGCTGTAGCTCATCCGCCTTATAAACGACTCGGGGGCTCCGCTCTCGGCAGAATAAATGACGCCTCCTCCAGCTTCATCATCTCGCGTCTGGAAGTTGATCATATTTATGGGCCCAGTTTTCTCACATTTGTAAAATCCGCCCATGGCTCTTATTTCCCCTGCGAGAGGGAACGGCGAAATCCAACCGCAGCCTTTGGCAGCAGAATATCTGACGCTCTTTAAAAGCTCAGGTATTATGGCTGCGAAATCGATAAATTCATTCAGTTAAAATGCTGTTTCCCAACCAGTCTCTGGATGGGCTAAAGTGGGGTACTCAGCAATGGCAGGGACATATGTGTCAAGTCTGTGAATTGTCCTCTCGTACGTCCGGCGGGACTTGACAGTTATTGCACCGTGGAAATTGAGCGAATCGTCTTAATCACATCTGATTTGGGGGTTATGAAGAAATTCATGGGTCCAATGGCAATTTTATAGGTACACCGTCCTTCATATCTAAATCGAGATCATTATTCAGCGCTGAATAATTCATCGCCTCCCGCGGGGTAAAGATGCGTGTGGCGAGGGGTTGGCTGACGGATTCGCGTCCTTCACGGCGCTCAAAGCGCAATCGACGCCCGGGGCGGCTGCTCGCGAATAACGGCGATGTCGCTTTTACGGTACTGCGTCAAAAGTGCACGGCTCATGTTTGAAACCTTCTCCCATTGGAATGAGACTGTAAATCTGCTGCTTTGGGGCAGGACCGTCCTGATTTACAGATCGTGGGAGGGGGGTGTGGCCTCAGCCCGTGACACCCGGGATTGCGCGAGGAGAGGGGAGCTGGCGAACTTGGTGGAGGGTGGATTTATCGATCAGGGGGGACCACGGTTTGATCCAATAATGCACCCAAACAACATCCCGCCAAAACAGGTGACATCATCAGGCTTCATCAGAATGAGTGGCGAACTGACCGGAGCGTTTTGGGCTGATTTGTGGTGGTGGGTGGAGGGTCTCGGCGGTTCGAGTTAGACTGAGGACAAGGGGCTGCACAGGGAATGCTGGGAAGTCATAAACTACTTTGTCTCCTGTACCAGCTGGCTTGTTCAATGGAGATTTAGAGGGAACAGGAAAGCCCTTTGGTTTGGGGCGTAGAAATGGCTGTAAATGCACTGCAAGCACAGGCTGTTATGAATCGCCAAATTATCATTTACTGAAACTTTTTCCCCCTCTCTCTGGCTGCAAGGTCGTCATAAAACATTAACAAACCACTCTCTCCTTTAAAGTGCCGTATATCTTATTAGCGTGTGCAGGGTGCAGACAGAGGATATTGTATACAGTGTGGCTCAGTGCTGTCCATTAGGGATTAATTCCCACTTCATTGTTCCTGACACACACCACTTACATTCATATTTAATGAGTCAATGCATATGAGACAGATGGATGTGGGGTATGTCCCAGGTGGCCAGAGTTTATCATAATTCATTCAATAAGCAACGTCTGACAACCGATTCTGTTATCACACACGATATTGCCGCGCGGAGCCTACTTTGTGTGAGTGTGTGTGTTTGTGAGGTTGTGTTAGTGTGCCTATGTTCACCTGATCTCTTGGAAAATTGCCCTTGCCGCGTGTTTGTGCCCCGAAAATCGGTCACCATGAGCCGAATCAACCTCGTTTAAACAGCATGGATGGCGACACTGCATGCTACGCAAACACCTCACGAACACGTTGTGTTCAGCTATCGGCGACTCAGAGTTGCTTTCCTGCACCAAGACCAGCAGTGTCAGTTCGTTAATCAAACTTTTTCTAAATCTTGTTGTAAGTATGGCAAACACATCTTTCCTATCAACAACATCTTTAAGTGCAGTTTTTGTTCTCTTTTTAGAGAAAACATACCCTTTGGTTTGTCTGATACAATCACGATTGCGGATTCAACAATATGTTGGTTGTTTATGAGAATTTCTGTCTTCAAAACAAACCTGCCCCATATTAGATGTGATTGACCCGGCCCGGGCGCGGTTGGCTGGAAATCAGTCTAAACGCCTCTGCCAGAGCGACTGAAACATGAGCTCACAGATTTGTCTGGTTCCGTGGCTATGTGACCTGTGGTTGGGTAATTGCGAGTGTGGCGAGGCTGTGATTCTGACCCTGACCCAGCCCAACCGCAGCGTTTGATCTTTCAACCCGCGTTAAGCGATGTTTTTCCTTTTCCCTGACTTTCATAAATTGCTACAAAGTGAAAACAAACTGGGACTGAATAAGCAGAAAGTGCAGCAGATTCAGTGCAGACGTGATAATGGAGCTGAATTTAAAGCCGCAGCACAAATTCATAATGCATCCAATTCTTGCATAAGAGTGTCTTGTCTTTAGAATGCCTTGCCATCATAAATGATTAATAAAGGGAATGATAACTGCATTGCATATTATGGATAATTCATAATCTGAATTTTAGTGTGGCATTAACAGGAAGGATTTTACAAAATGCTCATATCACATTTGCCAAAAATAATAAGATCACGAAAAGTAATGGAGCTATGAGGCGCGTGCATCTCTGGAGTGCATATTTTGACATTGTGCAGTTTTCTGACAGGCAGGGCTTATTTCTGGGTCAACATAACATTTTTTAACAAAATGGGGTTTAAATGCCCAGTGTTGGATTTTAGTTATGATTAACTAAAATGATGTTATGATTAACTAATTAGTTTAAAAAATATGAAAAATGCACAAAAGCAAAAAAAGAAAAAACAAACAAAACCACACAATGGTGAAACGCATTGACAACAAAAGCCTTATCTGGCAGTTCCCCTCATTTACATGTACATGGTTATTGCCTTGCTGTGCAGCAGTCATAAACGGTACACAGTAAGGCAAACCCCAGAGCCAGTTAATTACACTTTTATGTGTGTCGAGTCCGTGGAGCATCTGTGTGCAACTAAAACTAATTAAAAAGAGGCAGAAATGGTTAAAAAAAGAAGGCTTTGGTTTCTGTTTCCGCTGAATTACTTGATGACTTAATCACTTGTGCAGCGCGGCTGCATTAATGCAGGTGCCTGCGTCTCTCCTCTAGCGGAGAGAGAGACAGAGCCGTCCTGCGGTCAGGTGTCTCCGGAGAGTCAGAGGGCTCTTCACCTTTTGTGCTGCGCTGCAAATTACCCACAAATCCCCTCCCAGACGGCGCAGGGCGTATTTTCAAAATGGGTCTGGCAATCAGCTGAGACGGTGGCAGAGAGCCGTGAGGGGATGATAAAACTGCTGTGCGCTGAAGAAAAGCCAGATCGGGGAGATAAAACACGGGTAAACAGCGCTTATCTGCCTTTAATTGCTTTCGCGCGCGCATTTAATCATTCCTGTCATAATTACGCTTACTCTCGCGCCATGATGCGATTAGATAATGGCGCGCATTCATCACCGCCGATGTTCCGCGTGCAGTCCGTGTTAATAAAGCTAACTGCTATCCTGTTCCACCCAGCGTGTGAAGCTCCGCATTTCCTTTGCGGAGAGAGAGAGGCGCTCATCTCGATTTTCATGCGGCTGCAATACGCGAATGCAGAGTGTGTGAGCTTCTTTTTCAGTACGGCCCTCCAGCATTTTTAGCTCCCCAGGACCGGAGGTCTGCTGGGCATATCCTATGAGCTGCTTGTCTGTCGTTCGTCTGTTAACATCTTCTCAGACACCACTGAGCCAGTGAAACTGAAACTTGGTCTGCATGTTCCTACCCATGAGGTCGCCGAAGTTTGTTCCAGTTGTTCCGATCCGATATCACATATATATTGAAAATACCATATAGAGCCATTAGTCAACCATTTCTGCTTGAATTGAGCTGAAATTTGGATTATGGGTAGCTCGGAGCAAATATTAAAACATATCCAATGGGCCACAGCTGCCATCTTGAAAATACCATTTACGTCTATTATGTAGCTAATTTTATAGATATTGCAGCCAGTTTGATATATGGGTAGCTCTCCATGGGCTTCAACATACTGAATAGTTTTGCTGAATTTTGAAATTTGATCTTGATTTGACCTTTGCTCTCAGGCCAATGTCAAAATTGGAATTTGATCTGAATTTCAAAATGGCATCCTTGGTAGCCTGTTTGAATTGGCCTCTGTGCAGCCGTTTGTGCAGATATTGCAGATAGCAATCCAGGTGAGCTACAGCACCTGCGGCGCTATTTTTTGTTAAGTATAGGGTCGTCTGCGGTTTAGATGCAAATGTATGGGATTGCCTGCATCTTGTCATTGAATTGTAGCATTGACTTTTTACAACTCTTCCACCACACGGAATATTCAGCCCAAATATTAATATTGACACAAGGAACAAGACCCGCAATGTATTACAACATGAATAGATTCATGAGGAAATGGATTTCTCTTGGTCTGCAAACAAACAGAGGATCTGAGATAATGGCTGCTTGCATGCGTGGATATAGGTCCAGTCCTGTAATACACATGTTGTGGAAATCAATTATTATAATAGAAATTTCTTAAAATGATGTCGCAATGCGAGTTTGCTGTTTTCAGTCCCTCTTAAGTAAGGCTGGCTGGACATTTCATTGATTTCCAATGGAAAACACGCATTTGCCAAAATGTTGCCCTGAAGTTATTGCTGTGTCAATTCCGAGTATCAATGAGCTGCTTCCAGGAGGCAGACTCGTAGCAAATGGTGAAATAGCTTTTTACTGCGGCTCTGTCGAATATCTGCCGTGCATTATGAAAGTACTGTGACTCTGCTGCTCAGCATCCTTCAAACGCCTCGTGTGGTGCATCTCTTTTCATCTTCCTCAGCCAATTATAAACATCATTCTCTTACTGAAGATTGGCTGCCTTTCATCTCACTATCGAGATACACAGAATGAGTGAATGAGCATGTGCTTTTTTTGTAACTGAATGCAATGCTGGTAAAGGCGATGCATAATGCATTTTAAAATTACACCAGCGACCCTGATGTGGTTTGTAAATTGTGATATGGCTCATAGCAAATGGAAAGGATTTTAGAGTCACTGCAAATAAGCTGTTTAGCGACATGTGGCATAATTTGCATTGTTCCACATTTACACATTCACCAGTTCATACATAAATTTTGGTGCTATTTTTTTTCCGCCAAACTGCAGAGCATTGGTCTTTCATAGCAGACAGTTTGTTGATTGCGTAGATGTCTGAATGTCTGAGTGCACTTTGCAATCCCGCAGCTGACTGGTTGCAGTCAGGGGTGATGCTGATGACCGAACCCCCAGATACCATTGAACCAATTATGTGGCATAATGAATGGATGCCCTTTATTCTCATTGGATGGGACTGAATTCATTGCAATGGATCCTGTGTCTTTCAGCAGCTTAATGTCTGCCTCAGTGATGTCGGCAGCTTTACCGGTCAGATTTCTGCAAGTCAGGCGTGTAGCTTTCATAAGGGTACATTAGTGAATGCAGTAATAAGCATTAACTACCAATATAAAAACAGTTAACTAATGCATTGTAGAGCTAAATAAGCATTAGGTAACCTTAACTTACTATTTATTTTAATAAAATTAAAAATAATAATAAAAAATAGCAGCGATTGTAACTGCAGCTGATTGTACTAGCCTTTATTCTTTCGCTTGACAAGTCAAGATGGTGGACAGATCCAGACATTGGGATTTGCGGATACGGTGCCTGAATTATAACTTGGCCACTGGTTTCCTCGAACATGTCGATAATGTTCGATTGCACAGTTAGGGAATGGCGGGTAGGAGCTGCAGTTCGTCGCCGCGGATGTTCCCCTATAGCGAAGTAAGACTTTTCCTTTCAGCACTGACCTTACCCTCACAGCCTGGGCAACACAGGAGTCCTTTTCCTTTTGATCGAGTCATTCGGGCCGAGAAAAGTGTCAGAGCCCGGAAGCCAAAGCCTGTCGCTGTGGAGGGCTTTTAGTCTTCAAACCCGAATCCCGGAGGGCGTAATTCCACCCCTGCTCCAGACCACAGACGCCACACTGCTTGGATCAAGGCCGTTTGTAGTTTAAGCTCATATTTTGGAAGGATTGAACCCCAGCTTATGTTTGGCAAAACCGCGGATCAGTGCTGCGCTCGCGAGAGCATTTGTTCAGTCTGGGATAAGCCTGGGCTGGGATCGATGAGAATTTTTTTTTTTTTGTGTTGTTTAATCTTTGAGCACTTTGCAGGTTTGTTACTCAAGCATAACTAATATCAGTGAGGGTGCGTATCACGAGCTGTGTTATTCCAAGCTTCAGCTAATTACAGCGTTAATCACAATAAACAATTGTGGTGACTTTCTACAATGCCATACAGGGATGTTAACACCAGGGTTTCACAGTGAGTGCGAAACTGTTTACATCAAGAGAAAACGATTACCTCTCTGAGGTGCTCTAGTGCACTCACACATACACACTCTCACACACTCGCACACTCACGCATACTCTTCCTCTCTCATTTACATGCACACACACACACACACGCACACGCCCTCTAATCCTTGTCAGAAATGAAGGCACAATGATGCATTTTTTAGGAATAATTTCATGAATGTTACCTGAATGGTAAAGTAGTCACACACACGCTTACACACACTCTCTCACTCACTCACATGCACATACTTAGACCCACACACAGCCAACCTTTAACTCCATTCAGCGTATTGCTCTGAAAGGTCACACTCTCAACCTGCTAATCTAAGTCGTCTAGTGGACCAGAAATCCCTGCCAAAACTGAGTGCTCAGCAAGACTCCATCAGACCCAAACCTCTGATCCCTCTCAGTAATGCTGAATCAACACTATAAAATCCCTCATAGTGGTCTTAGAGCCCAGCGTTATGAATCGCTAATGTGGTGGGGGGCCAAGACTGAAGCCCTCTGGTGCACCAGCATCACTGCATGGAACTGAGCTTTGAGTTTGGCTGATTAAATGGATTAACAGTGTGCATCCACAGCACTGTAATTTGATGGTTGGCGATTAAGGCCGTGCTGATTCTGTGCGTGGTTTCCATCATGGAACCACAAGATGATCTTGGCGTTAATGAAGGGCGAATATCGAGAGGTTCTAGGCTGGTGATTAGCACTCTCTCTCTCTTTCATTTGAAGATAGTGGTGGGTCCTGCGCAGTCGGTGCCAATATCTGTCGGAGAGGGGCCGGGAGATAGCGCAGAGAGAGAGAGAGAGAGGGCCCCTGGGGACCCGCACATGAAAGAGACAGTGGCCACCTTGCCGCTGTAATTACATTCGCCTGCTTGTCAGCGCAGTGATTTCCTCTGATCTCAGGAGCTGTATGGAGGCACACCGGCGGGGAGCCATTCCGGCTTCGGAGTGTGTGTGTGCACACAAAATAAATTTAAAAATCTAAAAACTGAATGGAATTGTGGGAAATTACATTTTGCGCGGTGGCGCAGGAGATGGAGCAGCGCTTTACCCGTCCTGACAGCCGGTCCGTCAAGCCTTCGCAGTGAAGTGTAAAAAAAAAGGAGCTGGTAGCTGCACTTGATTAAAACGACCGCCCAGTCGAACGGCCAGTTTCTTAATACCGGCTGAACACATCGTATCAGGATTAGACGCAGGGGAAAAAACTGGCAGAGAATGTGAGAGCGCTTGACTCTGAGATCGATATCGCACGAGTAGCTAGACGATGTGTGTGTGTTTATCCTTGCTATGTGGTGTAGGGATTTTGTTTTTTTTCTTTTTTAGATGTTTTGTTGTTTTTGTGGGAACTACTTGCCTGATCGCAGGATGGACTGACCTTGAGCTGAACCTGGTTGGGGGGCCTTTAGATCAGCTGAAGGGTCGCAGGCAGCCGAGTCTCCATCTCCGCAGTAAGTGAGCTGCACGACAGCACTCAACATGGCCGCCCGGTGGGCGCGCTGCGGGGCCCGACTGTGGCCTTATTTATAACGGCCGTCCGCGGGAGGAGCTGGGAGTGCTGCAGTGGAGATGCGCTCCTTGGAGAGCGAGGAGGGGTTTGGGAAAGGCCTGCTGTCCTTACATGGAGCCACACATTATATTACCTTATAGGGGATCTGATTACTGTGACCACTGCAGTTTCAAACAGCTCACACACTTTCTCCCTGTATCCCTCCCTCCCTTCCCTCAATCTGTCGCTCTCTCTCTTCCTCTTCCGTCTCTCTCCTTCTCTCTAGCCCTCACTCCCCCCCTCACTCTCTCCCTCTCACTTTCCCTCCCCTGTCAAATTTTCAAATTCAAATTGCTTTATTGGCATGACAAAATGACATTTTGTACTGCCAAAGCATCCCTCCCTCTCCCCCCTCTTTCCCTCTCCCCCTCTCTCCCTCCCCCCCTCTTGCTCCCTCTCCCTCTCTCCCTTTATCTCTCTCTCTATCCCCCCTCTATCTCTCTTACACACAGAAACACACACACACACACACACGAGAGAGAGAGAGAGTGTGTGCTTTGACATTCAGAACAGAATAAATTGGAAATGCTTTCACATCTCTGCACATTGGGCACACAGAATGAGCTGAATGAAGCCTGTGCTCTAAGCCTCGCCGCGGCTCTAAAGGCTTACAAATGGAGCATTGAGCACCCCCGTCCCCACAGCAGGCACCCCTGCTGATCGCCATTCGCCTGTCTCCTCTGACGCCGTCCCGCTCGTCAAATTTTAATTATTACGGGGGGGGGGGGCAGAAGTCGTCCCTGCGTGAGCGCGCAAGCTCGTTAGCAGAGGACGAGGGGGAAGCGAAACAATGCCGCACCGGGTCAGGAAGCTGGTGCAGAGATCCTGGGATAACAGCACGATGCCAGACTCCAGTCTCACTCATTATAATTCCAGCACAGGGCCCCTTCATCTCCCGCTCGTGTCTCACAGGAATGGAGATGCTGGTGTAAAGTGCTGTAGTTACATTTTTTTATTTGCTAGCGGCGGGCGCGATATTGCTGCTGACATGTTTTTAAGGTGCCGTCACCTTGACATTGCAGTGTAATTGGTGTTTTGGTATAAGGGCCCAGAGTTCTCTCCCGTTGCGAGCGAAAGGCGAGGACGTAATGGAATGGTGGGTGTCTTTGATCAGCATCTTTTTATCTGTCTGTTCGAGATGCTCCAGCAGTCATAACACCCCCATAGAGCACAAGAGAAAACACTAGCTCAATCACAATGATTTGAACCGATGAACTGTTGAAATCCGTCATATCTAACCTGTCGGTTTTGCTAATATGTGCACAAAATCAGAAGGAAAACAGATGGTGGGGGTTGACAGTGAGGTGTTACCTTTGTGTTTGATGACCCTTAATTTTTTGCATCACCGTTGATAAGTAAATGAGTCCTGAAGCCTGGAAGTGATTGAAATGCAGGCGAACGCTGATATATCACAAAGACCAGTCAATGAAAGAGATAAATGATCATTAGTGTTACAGCCAGCGAACACACTGACAACCTCCGCCCACGTCTTGTCAAATCCTGTTGGTTGTTGCAGGAGAGCATTTTTTCGCCTTCAGAATCCACATTCTCGGACCGCTCTCTGTTTGCCCGGCGAGGCGTGAGGTGATCGTTACTTGCTTTGCCAAAGTCGGTTCGGTGATTGCCCATTCTCTCTGGCCAAAGATGGTCTTTCCCAGAGAAACTAAAGCACCAGCACTGAAGCCGGTCTCCGGGACACCCAGTCATGTTAGGTGGTGGCAGGGCCTCGGAGCTCTATGAAGAGGCGCTGATCCTGCGGTTTGTTCTGGGAGGAGTTTCCCTGAGAGACTAAATGTCACAGGGAGATGGCAGCCGCCTCCCTCGCTGCCTCGCTCTCCGTTTAAAGTATTAGTGTCACTCCAGCTCTCATATTTATGAGAACCTCTTTTCCTACCCTCTCACCAGCTTTATGTGATGCTATTTTTTTATCAGCCAGACGATTTGCATATTGATGTATTCTCCTCATCTTGTCAGCAAGAGCGTGTTCATCAAGGTGTGTTTATTTAGGTATATCTCAGTCGCCAGTCAAGCACCACCGCTGTGAAAATGCAGTCAGTACCGATGCTCTCTAGATTCCACTTTCCTCGGCTGTCAAAGACTTTTGTCCCCGCGGCACTTAGCGGCATTTTCAAAACTCGCGAGTGACTGGAGAGAAGCACTCATCAACTGACGTTGCCTTGAAAGCCTAATTAGGTAATAGAGCTGATTGCTCACTTAATTGGACCAATTAAGGATTTTCAGTCTTGGAAACAGTGGCTGGCTTGTGTCGTTCCGTAGAAGCAACTCAATCTGCACTGGCCCCTAACTGGGCTGCAGAGGATATGGTGGTACCTGTTTTCTGTGCATCAGAATCCCTTAAGAGAAAGGAAATAACTCTCGAGAGGTCGCTAAGTATGTCGAAAGCATGGTGCTGTCCTCTATTAATGGATACCATAGGGGGCTCCAAAATGGCTTCCATTTTCCATCGCTAATGCTATCCAGAAGCTTCTACCCGAAGGATGAGAGAACTCCTCGCTATTCGTGGTCACACTCGGATTATGCCGGCGATATCAAAGTCGTGTCATACAATCTCATCATCTCCCCATGAGGCATGGCAGAACCGGGTAACCTTCACCATCCCGCCTTTGTTTTTTTCTGTACAACCCTCACCCTGCTTATCCTTAATTACCATGTATAATTATTTCCTTGCAGCAGGGTCAAATTAGTAATTACTGATGTGGTCAGATCAAAGCTCCGAGCTCCAGTACAAGAGTAGGATTGAGGAGATCAAGCCACGAAGAAAAAGTACTGTCAAAACGCTTGCCGTTAAAATGCTGTCAGTTCCACCTCATTTATGGTTTTGTTTTTAATTTATTTAGTGACACTGCTGATCAGTGGAAGTCCATGGTACATTTGTCTCCAAAACAGTAAAAAAAATAAATAAAAATCTGCCCACAGTGGCTTGTTCTTTATTGATGTCCCCAAAGTTTGGTGCGGGTCTCCAGATTGATATTTCTCTGCGTATATTCTCTTTTTTTACGGGAACATCAATGATATTTCCTAGGCCTCACTCAGCAGTGTGGTTGGGTTGTAGTTTGTATGACCCAGCAACAATCTCCCCCGGTGCCCACTCCACGGCGATCGAATGAGCCCCGTTGAGTTACGGCGCTCCAGAGAGAAGCCCGATTGTCCTTCGGTTCCAAGAACAGGTCGACCGCGCTATAAATGTGGCCGCAACAGCGACGGTTATAAACAGCAGAGATTCTGCACAGGAGCAAAATGAAAGCAAAGCTGCCACAGTGCAGGAGGCTATTTTCAGCAGAGTCTGTATCACTCTGCAGTGTATGTTTGTATCCACAGTGTGTTTGTACACACCGGAGTTCTCCTTTACAGTCGAAAGTGCACTTAATACCCATCACAGCGTGTAACACTGGATCGCTGGACAGGAATACCCTACACAATCTTCCTCAGCCCAAAATGCTGCCCTCGTCTGACCACCGCTGTGTGCTGTTGCGCAGGCCCGCGTATTAAATATATATAAATAAATACAGTATGGATCAATACCTGCTTGGATGCCTGACCTCTCACGGCGGTGTCGGCAGACTTTAACCGGCAGCATGAACGTGACTGACCCCGCGGTGCTCATGAGTTTGGCAGTGCTGGAGAGTTGGGGCTCTTGCCCGGGAGTCGGTACAAAGGTAACCTCTGCTGTTGGATATGGATGCTATTCTATCTCATTACCTGTTCACCTGCGGTGCCAGGGCTCCGTGAAACGGCCCGGTGCTTCTGACAGTATCTAAGTGCAGCCCACCGCCCGCCGATACCACTACCCAGCGCCGAAGTTAGTATACGAGTCTCTGCCATCATAACAGTTTTCACATCGATGACTGAACTGTCTCTGTACGTCATCTGCTCCCTGTCACACATCGCTTTTCTTTTTCCTTTTGTGTTTACTTCATACCGTCGACTTATGTCTCCAATGTTATGAGCTGATTCTGACAGTGAAGAGATTTGGTTCCATTCCCAAACGAGTCACACTCCCGGCTCTTTCCCTGAGATGTTCGCCGTGGTGGTAAACGGCTTTGAGCCACGTCCTGGCTGCCTCTGAATAGCGCGGATTCCTCTTGTGAGAATCAGAGGAAGGAGCTGCGCTTCCCTCCTGCAGATGGATCTGAGATGCGAGGCCGGGCTAATTTGCCGGGGGATTGGATGGGAGCTGTGTAATTGTGTGGCGGCGCTGCAGCTGGAGTGGAACAGGATGTGGAGGGGCGGAGTGAGGAGACTCCTGCCGTGTAAGAGCTGCAGCTTCCTGTGTGATGAGGAAGCATCTGTGAGGCCTGAATTACACTGCAGATCCTGCTGGAGGGGCCACAATACAGCCTGAGGGGCCGCTGTACTGAGCACATCCTCCTACACACACACACACACACACACATACCTATACCTCACCCCCCATCCCACACACACACACACACACACTTATACCTCACCCCCATCCCACACACACACACACACACACACACACACACCCTATACCTCACCCCCCCATCCCACACACACACACACCTATACCTCAGCCCCTCATCCCACACACACACAACACACACACACACACCTATACCTCACCCCCCATCCCACACACACACACACACACACACCTTACCTCACCCCCATCCCACACACACACACACACACACACACACCTATACCTCACCCCCCATCCCACACACACACACACACACACCTATACCTCACCCCCATCCCAGACCACACACACACACCTATACCTCACCCCCCATCCCAGACACACACACACACACACACACCCTATACCTCACCCCCATCCCACACACACACACACACACACCTATACCTCCTCCCCCCCATCCCACACACACACACACACACACACACACACACACACACACCTATACCTCACCCCCATCCCACACACACACACACCTATACCTCACCCCCCATCCCACACACACACACACACACACACCTATACCTCACCCCCCCCACACACACACACACACACACACACACACACACACCTATACCTCACCCCCCATCCCACACACACACACACACACACACACACACACACCTATCCCTCACCCCCCCCCCACACACACACACACACACACCTATACCTCACCCCCCATCCCACACACACACACACACACACACACACAGACCTATACGTCACCCCCATCCCACACACACACACACCTATACCTCACCCCCCATCCCACACACACACACACACACACACACACCTATACCTCACCCCCCATCCCACACACACACACACACACACCTATACCTCACCCCCATCCCACACACACACACACACACACACACATCTATACCTCACCCTCCATCCCACACACACACACACACACACACACACATCTATACCTCACCCCCCATCCCACACACACACACACACACCTATACCTCACCCCCATCTCACACACACACACACACCTACCCTATACCTCACCCCCATCCCACACACACACACACACACACATACCTATCCTCATCCCCATCCCACACACACACACACACACACCTATACCTCACCCCCCATCCCACACACACACACATACCTATACCTCATCCCCCATCCCACACACACACACACACACACACACACACACATACCTATACCTCACCCCCCATCCCACACACACACACACACACACATACCTATACCTCAGTCCCCCATCCCCAACACACACACACACACACATACACACACCTATACCTCACCCCCCCCCATCCCACACACACACACACACAAACACCTATACCTCACCCCCCATCCCACACACACACACACACACACACACAAATACACATACACTCTAGTGTGAGTGCAGACACACCCACTGCATGCGCACACATGCCCACACACACTATTGAAAAAAAATCTATAAACAAGCACTCACCACAGTCACGCACCTGCACATGCGCATGCAATACCACACGCTTACTGTACACGGACCCAAACACGCACGCACGTGCACACACACACACAGAATAATGGTGTTTATTTAATTCCATTCAGTCAGGCTTAGAATAAAATACCAGGAAACATGGTTAAGGACTTCAATCCACCCAGAGACAGACATGTCATCCACCCTTCAGGTGTCACGCGCTTGGATACAGAGATCAGAATTTCATTATCTAAAGAGCAGCTCTCTCGCTCAGTAATTTCCCTCCGAGATTTATGTGTCTCCCGGTTATATAAAGTGTCAAATATCCATATACATATTTTTACCTAGGTTCTGACCCTCTGCAGCTCAAGCCTTTGAAAGACAGTAAATAAAGCTGTGCAGAGATTAAGCCTGAGGAGTGTTACGAAATTCCAGACAAACGTCAAAGTCTGTTCTCTAAATCTCACTTTCTGTTACGTGGAATAATTTTGCCATCCAAGGGGCAAAATTATATTGCAGAAACCATTGTGAACATTGTTGCCGGATGAACTTATGTGCCAACGTGTTTTGGCAAATGCCTATCTGCTCTACAGCCCCAACATCAAAAAAGCTGGGACATTGTGTAAAATTGAATTTAAAAACAGGACTCATTGATTTGTAAATCTACTTCGAGCTGTATCGTCGAAAACAGTACAAAGACGAGACAATTAAGGTTTTGCTAATCAACTTCGCCAATATATACTTGTACTTGTGATGGCTGCAACATGTTCCAAAAAACAGTGTAGTCATCCTGCAGGAATAATATTTAATAAAATAAAATAAAACTCCAGGCACGCCATTACCGGTTATGGCTGGAGGTCTGCGTGGGCAAGGCAATTATTTGCGTTTGTTATCAACATGCATAAACTGTGAAGCAATACCTTCCACCTCTGAGGTTGTGCACAAGACACAACTATCATGAGGAAATGAGCTCACAGCGTTTCATTTCATTCATCACGCTAAGTATTTAATTGTGTCCAAACAAAAGTTTTTCCTGAGTTTGATGAATCCCAAAAAGAGCTTTTCAGATGCATCAGGCAGGGGCCACTGTGCAGGTGAGAGAGAATACAGCAGAGGGAAGATCAGTCCTATTTTTACCTTTCTAAACTCAGAACCAAAGAAGAAGTTAAGCCCAAACAAGCAGGTGCGAGGATCGAGGCAGAAAAAGGTGACGATGAAATAGCTCTGTGGAGGAGAGCAGTGTGCGCAAATATGGGGGAATTAAAAATTATCTGTGAAAGGAAAATTAAATCAGTTGTTGAGGAAAGAGGAACATGGTGAAGAGTTATCGAGGCCCAACTGAGCACTATCACCGGAGGTTAAAATGCACACAAACCTTAACCTGTACCTCAGGCCCACTTACTGAGGACAGGACGTCTCAAGAGAGGACCCCCAGTCATCGTTAGGGCTTCTGGACATTCTGACGGATGTGTTGTCACTTCTGTTGGGCTGTTAGTAACCTGGTGATGGACATAAGCCATTATTGGTGTCAGCTTCTGCAGGCAAAAGACATGCAAAACCCACAGGCCCGAGCTCATACTCCGTGCTCCGTCGCTCAAAGATTTCTGTGAAGAAAGTGGCTGTTAAACATGCTGAGGCAGATAATCGTTCTTGGCAGGTTCATATGTAAATTATGTGTGCAGAAATTGCCCCTGTATTGCCAGGAGATGTGTAATTTCAGTGCCGCTGATGGACAGAAACCAGAATGAAAGCTTGATTAAACGGTAACTGCAGCACGACCTCTTCCTTGAAACTGTCTGATTTTAACTTGGCAGTTCTGTCAGTTAATGTCTATAAAAGCTTCCTCACATTCCAAAAGAGAAAATTATAAAGATGCAAAATATCAGCCACAATTCTAGGTGTGCTGTAATGTACCTCTCACTGCAGCGGGTGTCAGTACATTGCTTCCTGGGAATGTCTGTTGGCATGCCAAGGCACACACAACTTCACAAAGATGTTCCAGCAATAACAAAGGCATAACTCATGCTAGAGCAAATGATGCCAGCGATTATTTGGGAGTATATTATAGCGATTTAAACTGAAATCATTCTGATGGAGTGGGTGGGCATCAATAACGGACAGTATGGAGTGAGCACTGTGGCTGACTATCAGCCTGGAACATCTCCCCAGCGCTCTTGACGTCCAAATGCCGTGTGGTCAAGGGAAGTCAGCTGCGCAGAACTGAGCCTTTCTTCAAAAGCAGTGCATGAGGAAGTATTATGACTGTGGCTTGTGTTTGCCCGGGCAATTCTCGCGGATCCCCAGCGTCTCAATACCAATAACATATTGCAATGACAGGTTATCTTGGGGTTTGTGTGTGTAAGTTAGCAGCTAATAAATGTGATTCATACTGGATTTTCAGCCGCTAGTAACTGGCTTTTAAACCTGCACTGGCTGCTTTGTGCTGTCATTGGATATTTTGGCTGTTGCTTGTAGTCGTGCATTATGCTGATGGCTGTACTGGTGCTTACATATTTTACACTTATTTCAAGTGTCTGTAAATCACTACAAATAGCTGTAAATGCCAAATTTTTATTTTTAACAACAAACACAATGGTATTGCTACTATTACTGCGACTAATAATAATAATATACAATCACAGTTCTGAAAAAAAGTCGGCACATTGTGGAAAATGCCAATAAAATCAAAAAAGACTGATTTGAAAAGTCCATTCACCCTGTACTATATTGAAAACACTACAATAACACATTATTTGGTGCTTTAACTCAGGAATTCAACTGAAAATATACATGTATTTGAAATCTGATGACAACAACAGACTCTAAAAAAATTGGCACAGGGGCAATTTAGAACTTAATGATGTGACTAATAAAGTGATGCGAGACTGATGATGTTAAACAGGTGAGCTAATTGTACTGTATAATATAAAAGAAGGCTCAAAAAAGTGGGAAATTTTTTGGAATAGGGCTCATATAAGAATAATACTTGTTCCTAGAATCTTAATCATTGATCACATGCACGTGTCACAGACACCATGGATATATGGAAAATATGACCCATTCCACATCATCGTCAAGTATCCATCTTGTATGGCATGCCATTTAAAAAGGAACCCACCATTGTTCCTTTCTCTGCAAAAACTCGCTTTTCTAATGTGTTTTTCATGCTGACATCATGGTGCGACACGTTTATGACCAAGTCATTTTAAATCCGAATACATTTTCATGACAGTAGCATTGAAAGCAATACAACATATTATAATTTGAAGTCGACTTAATCATACTCAGCTGGCGAAGTTAACATGGTGCTGAGATTATCTTTAATGATTCCAATTACTCATCTATTTTTGTCAACACAGAAATACAAGGTTTTTTTTCTGTACTCTCGGGCAGAATAATTATTGTCATTTTACTCAGGGCGTGGAGGCTTATGCAGTCAACTGCATCACGGCACGTCATGTAGTCACGTCACTGGGCCGCCATTTTACGCATCATTCCTGACAGCATCCTGCATCTCCACTGGACTGCGAGAGGTTTACATGGGAAGCGCTGAATCTGTCTGGGCTACCTCAGCTAATACAGATCATGTGACCTCCAGTCCTGAAAATGAATTACACTGCCTGCCACTTCTGCTTTAGATTACGCCATCTCTGTCCATAAATACAGATGACGCTGCCTTTACCCAGCAAAATAGCCCACACTGCCGGCATACACAAATACAGCCGAAGCTCCTCCACACACCGGTTTAGTTTTTGACAACTTGGTCCAGTGATATAAATTACTCCACCTTCTTCTCCTGAGGAAACTCATATCACACTGCATTTGGCCGGCCGACATGTTGTGCAAACACAGGGTGCACTACTCAATGCGTCGGTGAGACATGTACGGGAGGATTGGACAAAGTGATGGAACTACTATTGCCTGCACTATGGAAAAGTGACTCGTGTTGCTGCAGCTCTGTGCTGGAACAGCATTGTCTTCCGACTTCACAGAAACGCCAGGGCTTGTGTCGCACCGGCGTCTCGATTCCATCAAGCTGAATATTTACAGCCAGCGGCGCACACAAGGAAATCAATAGGTCTCTTGTTGAACTACTCTCTCCACTCGGATAAGCCCAGATTTGCCTCTTGTTTTTTGATTAATTGCATCAAATACGCAACAGTAGCAAATTTTTTTAGTTGTCTTACAATCACTGCTTACACATTTTGTGGTTTGCAAAATGTCAGGGTAACCTCCTGTGCTCATGTGGCAGTGAATTGGCAAACTCCCATCATGCACACAACTTCTGATCTCAGAATGTGCCTTAATTTTACACAACAACTTTGCCAGCTTAGATTTAAAGGCCTTCCAAGAAAACTCTGGTTCAGTAATAAAGATGACCTCATGCTTTTGAGCTCAGAACCAATCAGCACACAGCACGCACTCCCCTGGGTTAAACACCTGGGTTATCGCACATGAGAATTTGTCTCAACTTATTGGACATTTTCTCACGTGTACCTCCAGCCTCTCTTTAAACATCGGGGGGATACGATCAGCGAAAGATACATTTTATTCGCGCCGTGTCGCCAGGGACGATGTCACCTGCCAGACCGGCGGATGATAAGGAACACGACCTGGACGCTGCTCGTCCGTTTGGCGATGAGCTGAAAGGTAAAATCCAACGTAACCGACATGTCCAAATAGCTTTCCTTATCACCCCGAAATCCCATCTGGAAACGCATGTCGCTTCTCCGTCCCCAAACCCCAGCCCGGCCCTCTCTCCACATTACGGAGAGGAGCTCCCTTATCGAGGGCACTCTTGTATTACCTTTTAACAAGCCCTTATCTTCTCCCGCCGCGCCCGACTTCCATATCGAGGTCCTTCTGCTGCATCTCGAAGATTCCGGGGAGGAGGGCCATTCGTTTAGGATTGCCACTTATGTGTGGGCGTGCCCATGTGCTTGAAGGACAGAGATGGCTCGGCTTACACCCCACTGCGGAGATATGCGACTGAGGTGATCAGGGCATACGTGCAATGAGGAACACCCTCGAAGCTGACATGCGCCAATGGGAGGAACGGCTACCTGCTGTAACGTCCGATTCCCCCAAATTATTATGCAGGCAACCTGCTGGGGCCCAAGTCTAAATCTGCCATTTTGCCATTCTATCTATCTATCTATCTATCTCTCACCTATGTCAAGGATTGGAAATTACCTGGAGGCCTTTAGGTATGGTGTTGTCAGGGCTCTGCGCGTCATGATTACGAGGCTACGCACTGGGTAGCCTGAGTGCGCGCCTTGTTGTTCATGTGGTTGTTTGAGTCGGACGCTTCCGCAATTTTCCTGGAAATGGGCTTCTGGCCTGAATCCCAGCCTGAAGGTCATCATCAGTCCAGAGTCACACTCTTCTCCCGACTCTTCTCTCTGGGTGCTTTTCTGTCCCGTTTGGTGCTGTGTGAAATCAGGGCCTGGGACACAGTGCCAGCAATCTCATCCGTACTGCGCCTGGCCACAGCACTGATAACCAGCCCCACATTTCAGCAATGTCACAACTCTCTGGTGAATCAGTGATGTTGGTCTCTTTTTATCTTATGTACAAGTTCAAGGCCTCAGCTAAGGCCTTGAGATCACACTGAATATGGCTGGGCTAAAGCTGATCCTGAATCTCCACTGAAACATTCGATGGCTAAAGACCATTGACTGAATGTTTTCCGATGCTTCCTGGTTCCCTGGGTTGACTGATATCTATGGTACACTCTGAAGAGCGTGGGGCTGTACCTGTTCTTCTGAGACTGTGCAGACTGTGCCCCTGCTCAGGCTGGGTAAATAAAGCAGCCCCTGCGGTGGGAGGGACAGGGAGACTGGGGCCCCGCTGTTTGTTTGCAGGGCTCCTGAAAGCAGTCACTCAGGGGCCCTTCTCCACATCGCTTCGGTGCTGAATGGTCCCCTTGTGGTTCTCGGGAGGAACAGGCTCCGCAGTTTGGCCTCACAGGACTGTGGAACCTGGAGCAAAGCCCTCCCTGTAAAGAGAGCACATTTTATCCTGTGCAATAATCTGGGTAATGAATGGCCTGATTTCAGGAACACAGAGTTTCACCAGGAGAGTTAAAGAGCAGGGATGATAAAAGATAACCTTCTGGGCAGGAAATGAATCTTTACTCCCCTGCAAAATTAACAATTTATTATTATTATCATTATCTTTTATGTGTAACGTCTCAATGTTTACTTGCAGAGAAAACTTTTGTTCTCCGGTTAATAATTTAGATATGTATCCATCCTTCTTGGCTGCTCACACAGGTTTGATTGTGAGCTTTGCTTCTAAAGTCCTTGATTATATTTGATGTGATAAACACGGCTTTGCAGAGCAGGGAAGGCGATTGTGATTCAACAGCTCCTTCCAGAGAGAAATTTAAAACGGTCTTTGAGGCTTTTGCCAAGTTTATGTACATTTCATTCTCAAACTGTCGCACTGTGGAGTCAGTTACACATATTGCAGAAGAAATGAATGGTACTCAGGGAAAAGAGTGGAGGATTTACATGTGTTAGTGTAGCCAAGGACGGAGCGCAGTGTCTCCGGATTAAACACAATGTGAGGCGATGGCTCTGTGATTTTCACCTTCTCCTGGCTGCTGGGCTGTGCACAGCCTGATTATGTGGACTGTTTGGCTAATGGAGTTGGTAGGGGGCGTTTGCGCTCTCCAGCACACTGCTAATTAGCAGGAACTAATTAGAATGCTGCACCAGTAATTCAAACAGCCTCTCGCTTCCAACATCTCCGGCGAATCACAGTAATGTTAGAATAACCATTTAAATGGTTTCTGGGGGTTTTTTTTGCCTCTTGCTATGGTGGGTGAGGCACTCCTCTGGTCTAACGTACAGAGAGGTCTAGAAGTACTTAGGCTCGGATTCATCAGTGCCTGAGGACTGAGAACTACTGCTTTTCTGCCGTCCCTTTGCCTGGGAGTCAGGTGACATGACAGTGCGGCCAATCAGAAGCACTAACGGGTCAGTTCATTACTTGGGAGGAAAGAAAACCAGGGCTGGATTTCGAGTCCCATGTCAGATTTGGTAATTTCAGAGTTAATCTGCAGTGAAAGTTTTGACGCACCGAACATGCACCCAGATTAGAGCTGCAGCCTGTATTTACACATAAACACCCTCTCTGGCCCGGCACAGTGATGGCGCTGTTCTCATAAGCCCACTGTGTCTGAACAGCTGCTTAAGCTTCTGTTTCCACCAAACTCTTTTCACAGCCCAAACAGGCAGGGAATGACATGCATAAACTACAAAAATGGTGCCAAACTTGTAATTTGCATGCAATTTTCCTGATTAAAGCAGAAGGTATGAGGACAGGGCTCCTCGCGGTATAGAAATGTGCCTGTCGAGGGAGTAACTGATCGTGGCTTAATTCGGTCAGGCTCCTCACTTCTCCAGAGTCATAAAACTGAAATAATAAGTTTGTCCTCGGAATGAGGCATGTAAGAATCTAATGAGAAAATATTGGCGGGGTAAATCAGACTGACTGTAATAGGCAATTTATACCTGGGGAGAGCAAATGACTTTTAAAACGTCCTCCGTCAAACAGACTTGTCTTCGGGTTCATGCTGACGACTTCATTCTCTGCAGAAGAATTAATGGAGGCGCACGCCGCGGAGCTCAATTTGTGCATTATGTTACCGAAATAGGGGACACAATTTTTGCTTTGTTCAAACATAGCGGATGCTTGCTTATGCCGCGGTTATTCATTATGAATGTTTCCTCTTACCTTTTCACAATTAATTCTGAAAAGCCTCCCTTTGGCAGTTCAGTTTTGAGCAGTCAGTTCAGTGCACTCGCTCCTTTGTGCGCCTGTGATTAGATATTCAGAGCTGAGGCGAGTGCGGATCCTTTCATGAGCCCTGAGCTGCGGAAAGCATGACAGATGATAAGGCCATTTGTGTCCAAACGTAAGGTGATAGGATTAAAGTGTTGAAACAAAGTCATTGGCATCTAGAGAGACACAGAGTAATAAAACTGAACTGGGGGGCCCTACAGTTCCAGCAAAACCAGTGAGTCTCTTTCTGTAAAGCTGAGCTTTCAGTATCACAGAATATATATGTGTGTGTGACAACTATAACGGCTCGCAACCGCTATTTCTGTATTTTAACGCATCATGAACTAAAGGAATACTCTGCAAAAACGTGGCATTAGCCCTTGAGAAGTGTGTTCTTGAGTCAACATGCGTTAACTCTGTAAGTGCTGAAGGTAAGTGACCTGCCTCAGAAGGGTTTACTGAAGGGTGCGCACCTCGTACCCAGAGTACACATCACGTTTCAGCCATCGATGCGTCCACACCTGGGGCGAGAGACTGCCCTCTTGTGTCGGCACAGATACTGTGACAGGGGATGGGGGGGCAGTGATTAAATGGGATGTAATCCAGGAAAGCTGTTACAGTACGACTGACCCGGCGAAGATCCGTTAAGCCTCAATCTCCAGCGTCTCTGGAGCCCCCCCCCCCTCGGTTTTTTGCGCTCTTTTCCACGCTCTGCAGATTACGTCCCTTTCCCCACGGATGAGCTCCAGCCTCCATCCCGGTAACCTGCGAGCGTGTGGCAGAATCCCTGCTCCGGAATCCCAAGGACGTTCCCTCGAAGGACGCCCGGGCGTTTTTACGGTTCGCGCATTAGTCCTAATGTGATTTCACGCGCACGGACGGCGGATGTCAGGCGAATATTTAATCGCACCCGTGTGCACGTAGATAATGCTCTGTACATTACTGTACTGCAGTACGGGCTGTCGCGAGGGTAAACTCAAGCGACCCACAATAAAAATTACGTCTAATCATCTTAGAAATGAAATAACATTGGATAGACTTTAACGAGCACACAGAGGTTAACCTGTATTTATGAACGTCTGTGCTCCATTAAAATGAGCCCGTGAAGTGAAACGTCAGCAGCCTGAGCGCAGTGCTCTAGCCTGAGCGCTATGCTGTTGTGTGCTAGCTGAACAGACCCTGTAATGTCGCGTCTGTTTGCTGATCTTCAATTTCACTGTGCCCTTTCCATTCCCCCCAGAGGTCCTGTAATCTTTGCAGTCTGTTTTTATACCTTTTAATAAATCTATTTGCACATCTTTGATGACTGGTCCCTGCCCATGCTGGGACCTACAGCTCTTCATCGCCGGCGGCATTGTTTACGATGCTAGCTTTCAGACGGCCTAACTCCCTAATCTCGTGCCAGGCCAGGGGGATCTCCCGCAATCTGCGACTGCTAAATCACCCGCAAATCAGCAGCATTAAGGATGTGTAATCCCATAACTGATTGGACAATTAGATGAGCAGTGTTAATGCTGTCACTCTCTCAGTAAATTTTCAAAAGGTTGGGACATCTGTGCTTGTATAGCTGTAATCCGAGGGTTCACTACATAGCTGTCAGTGGAGGGGTATGAAGTCTGTTTTCTTCGAAGAAAGGGAGAGATTAAGTATTTCTCGCCACCTGCTTCTTGCTTGATGAAGGGGACTTCGCCCTGTTAGCTCATGGCAGTCTTTGTTCACTATGCTTCTGAAAGTAGGAGTGCTAATCTGGAGTTAGCTTCAGTCTGGTGATTTCAGTAATGTCTCAAGGACAGGCGTCCCTGGCCGCTGATCCCAGATCAGCACTCAAACTACAAGAAGCTTTGTGAATACAGAACGGCTCTCTCATCAACAGCAGACTGTTCAAGGACGATTAATCCTGTCATTTCAGCTGCTAAATAATCACATTTTTGTCATTTTACACCTTACAGACATAGGAGTGACTGTACCTCTCTCGCAATAGCAGTCTAACTATGAAGTTAACTGATTATTTCCCTTGACACGGCAGTAAGATCTCAATCAGCTTTTTTTCAAAAGTAAGGCCAAACAAGGCATCTAGTCGGCATGCACTCCGGCTACCTTCTGCATAGCCTCATAATCATGACGCATTGAGCCCTGATGACGTGATACATAAAGGATTCTGGGTAATTTCCAATTCTTGACATTGACAATTAGATAGATAGATAGATAGATAGATAGATAGATAGATAGATTGACGAAATGGCAGATAGTCCGAGTAATCTGTCAGCAAGAAGAACTGTTCATTTAATAGAGTAAGGGATACACTTAAGCTGAATGATCCCTCTTAAGACAATCGAGGTGATTAGTGCTCTAGCGCTCGAGGTATTCACTGCAGGTTAATTCATAATTTCAGTCAGCTAGTTAGGGATCAGCTGATGACTAAAGAGGGGAGAGAGAGTGATATATTCTCAGTAATGTGTGTTAAACAAGCATCATTTTCCACTCATCGGACTTTGAGAAGTCCTCCCCGCTTGGTAAAACCTGGGATTTTTCCCAATTTCACCCAGTGAGAGGAACACAAGGGGGATAGTTTTTCCCTCTGAATGCAACACTTCAGGCAGTATTATTGTAGCGATGCTTCATTGTGGTGGGGCCCATGAAGGATGTGTTTCGCAGATAGATGTGCTATCTCTGAAAATCACTGGTTCTCAGCCGTCTGTGAACAGAGGAAAACAAAAAAATGCTGGATTATTTCCCAGAGACACCTCCACTTCAGGCTGTCATTGTCATTACTTTATCTAACCTTCCTGTTAGTGTCGCCAAGTTTAAAAAAAAAACAAACTTTCACCAATGAGATGAGAGATTGATCTGGGCCTCGGGGCAGCATGACCGCAAACCGTAGTTCCGCTTCTGTTCAAATCCGCAGTGAAAGAGTGTGAAGTTCAGTAAATTACACTCTGACACAGGTCAAAGGTCAAACACTGCTTTCGCCTGCCTGCAGCTGCGAGCGAAGAAGAGATTATTCTTTAATAAGTGCCGTAGCTGGGACACACAGACACACACGTACACACACACACACTCAAAGCAGGCTCACTTCTGACTGAAACCACTGCGGCGTTATAACCATTAGTAATCGCAAAGCAGAGAGAATACTCAGATGTAGTGCTGTGCTTTTTAAAAAATCTGTAACTCTACCTGCGATAAAGAGTTTTGTACTTATTATAACAGCTTCAGAAAGAGCTGTTGATTTGCAGACATTATGAGTCCCAGTTATGAAATAATTTCCCAATAATTTAATAAGCCCAGTAATGTCATAAATTCTCCAATAATGCTATCAACTGTCCTGATTGATATTGTAATAAAGTTTGAACCAATATTGTGATAACTTATGACATTATTGGGTTGCTGATATTAAATATGTTATTAGATTATTGGGAATGTGCTAATATTCACTTGGTGATTATCTGTTTCCACAGGGATAATGGAGCCATTCTCTCACATAATATTGCAATATCATCATCTCCGATGCAGCTTCTACATTCGGCCTGTTATTGAATATTTTGCAGTTATGGCGCATTGAGCTCCTTCCTCTGATGTTTTTGCAGGTGTGCAGTTATTATCATGCCATGCGTCTCAACATGGTGTTCACCAATCCCTGTATGCTGTTTTATTACTTTTTTTTTTTTTATTTTTCCAAAAAAAAAAAAAAAAAAACATTTTATATTATTGCGTTTGCGTCTATATTGGATGCTGCAGGGACCATTAATATTTTGCAGGGGCAAACTTTGATCATATTTCAGAGAATTACACAGGAACATGATGACAGTTAGGGTCATGTGACCAGTCAAGTTTGCACACACACAGCACAACATGGCAGAAAATGGCACAGGATTATACTTATTTATGGAAATGGCATACCCACACGTTCATATTTATTTAAAATAGCAAAAATGTAAGATTATACAACCCCAATTCTGAAATAGTGGGGACAAAGTGTAAATTGTGAATAAAATCAAAATGCAATGACTTTCAAATCACACCAGCCAGTATTTTATTCACAATAGAACAGAGATAACATGGCAAATGTTGAAACTGAGACATTTTACAGTTTTATCCACAAAATGAGCTCATTTCAAATTTGATGGTTGCTACAGGTCTCAAAAAAGTTGTGACAGGGGCCTGTTTACCATGGTGTAGCATCCCCTCTTTTTTTAACACAGAGTGGAGGTGTCTGGGCATTGAGGAGACAAGTTTCTTGAGTTTAGCCATTGGAATTTGATCCCACTCTTGTTTAATACAGGCTTCCAGCTGCTGGAGAGTTTTGGGTCTCCTTTGACGGACTTTTCATTTAATTATGCACTAAATGTTCTCAATCGGTGAAAGATCAGGACTGCAGGCAGGCCAGTTCAGCACACGGACTCTTCTACTACGAAGCCATGCTGTTGTAATAGCTGCAGTATGTGGTTTTGCATCGTCCTGCTGAAATACACAAGGCCTTCCCTGGAATAGATGTCATCTGGAGGGGAGCATATGTTGCTCTAAAACCTGTATGTACCTTTCTCCTCCTTAGCCCGGAGGACATGACGCCCATGATTTCCAACAAGAATGTCAAATTTGGACTCGTCTGACCACAGGACACTTTGCCACTTTGCTACAGTCCATTTTAAATGAGCCTTGGCCCACAGAACACGGCGGGCGCTTCTGGATCATGCTCAACAATGGCTTCCTTTTTTTGCATGATAGAGTTTTGGGTGGCATCTGTGGATGGCACGGCGGACTCTGTTTACGGACAGTGGTTTCTTGAAGTATTCCTGGGCCCATTTAGTAATGTCAATGACAGAATCATGCCGGTGAGTGATGCAGTGGCGTCTGAGGGTCAAGATCACGGGCATCCAGTTTCTCTGAATCTTTTCATGATGTTATGCACTGTCGATGATGAGACCTTCAAAGCCTTTGCAATTTGATGTTGAGGAACATTGTTTTTAAAGTATTCCACAATTTTTTTACACAAGCCTTCACAGGTTGGAGAGCCTCTGGCCATCTTTACTTCTGAGAGACTCAGCCTCTCCAAGACATCCCTTTTATAGCCAATCATGTTACACACCTGATGCCAGTTAACTTAATTACTTGCTAAGTGTTCTTTCAGCTGATTCTCTTATATATTAATTGCTTTTTTGCCCATTTTTGCCTGTGTCCCAACTTTTCTGAGACCTGTTGCAGCCAGGAAATTTGAAATAAGCTCATTTTGTAGATAAAGATGTAAAATGTCTCAGTTTCAACATTTGAAATGTTATCTATGTTCTATTGTAAATAACATATTGGCTCATGTGATCTGAAAGTCCTTGCAGTTTGATTTTATTCACAATTTACACTTCGTCCCAACTATTTCGGAATTATGGTTGTATATTCTAAAGCAGCACATGCAGAAAGATGATATTTGAGAACACAGCAAGCAATCACAATGATATTCATTTAAGAAGAAGGCGCTCTTTGGCTTATTTGACGAGTGAGCATGCATGCAACGCAGGCCTTTTACATAAGAGTGTATCCTGGGCTCTAGGACTACTTCAGAAGAGGTTTGCACAAAATCACCGTGAGTAACTGTGACATCCTGGTGGCATAAAGCCCTCAGGTTTTTCACCGCCGGCATCAGAGAAGGATTTCTGGAAAATCACATCTATCTGCAGCAGTGAAACGTAAGGAACAGTTAAGAGATGTAATGCAGTGTTTCACTGTGGGGCACACAATTCAAAAATATATTTCTAAATAAGGAATAAAAATTCCGTGTGCTGTTTTCATGGAATCAGAAAGAGATTCACCTTCTGACAAAGTAAAAATAATTGAGGGGTAGATTGCAACAACTGCAGAGTTCATGGATATAAAATCCAGTGTCTCCACACAGAAATAAATGACTCCCCTCGAGAAAGTCTTCAAAATTTCTCACCTCTCATCAGGCGTTACCTAATGCACTGTCGACAGACACGGAGAGCTGTCCGCAATCCGTGAGCGTACCTGTTATTCAGCTTCAGTAGAGCTCAACGATGCATTAACTATCACCTCATGTAAGTGAGGGAGGTTGTGTGCGTGCGCGAGTGTGTTTCCGAACACCCTTTCAGCTACACGGTTGTAACACATCACCAGAGGCACTGGCTTCACAGAGCTTAGTCATTTTTTTTTCCCCCGAAGATAATTAGCACCGACCTTTGTGTCATGGCGAGAAACATGAACACGAGAATGATTTTGTTTTCACAGTAAATTCTACATGTATACACACACACACACACACACACACACACACTTAATGAGTAGAATCAGGTGCGTTCGTGTTGGGTTCCCACACCGGCCCTTTGTGGATGAGCTCGGACCCCCCTGATCCAGAGGATGTTCCGAGCCCAGCCCTGCTTTTGTACGTACAGATACTGTGGGCCAGTCAGCTGCCTCAGTCAATTGGTTAGGAGTTCTGGATTAAACCCACTTAGAGCAGCAACCCATCACAGTCCTTCACTCGCAAAGCTTTGAAAAATAGATTCATTCAGATATGTGTTCCTTTATGTCCATTTATATACCTTTTACATGCTGAGAGATAGGAGCTGGTTGATGGGCGTCAGAGTAGATGGTAACAGTAGGCCTGTGCTGAGGCCCAGGCACCATCCAATACTATTCAAGCTGACTGAGTTTCACACATTTCCCTTTGGCCCAATGGTGGCAACCAGTCGCACATCGGCTCAAATTTAGCAGAGGTGGAAACGAGCGGGCTGACCCCCTCCCCAACCATCCCTTAACGGCTGACAGGTATGTCGATTAAAAAAAAAACACCCATATTTGTTATCCGCCAAGGACAATCCGTCCACTGAAAGACATGTGGAACAGCACCTTTGGCAAGAAGAATAATGTCATCCATAAAAAACTCCCAGACCGTGAAGGCAGACATCGTGCATGGCTGATTACCTCCTGTTGGCCTGGGCCAGCACTGTGGGACGGAAAGAAAGAGAGAGGAAAGGGAAGAAAGAGAGAGAGGAAGTGATGTTGATAGAGGTGTAGAGAGACACTGATTGGCAGATAGCGGCAGAGGGAGATGGTTGTAATTTCATGAGTAACACGCTGCAGTTCTGCTTCTCATGTTACAGCATATACAGAAGAAACAATGTTCTCCAGTGCTGGAGTTTCACACAAAATCTGTAATCTGGACTAAAAATCGCTCTGCACTTTCCGATCACTCGAGTTATATACAGTATGCATATTTAAAAAACAGCAGCACCATTTTATCTTCATTTTACACGTGTATTCTTAAAAGCAGGACCCATGACAGTCAGCAAAAAACTATTCATATTATATTAATTACTTGGTTGTTTTGATGAGTAACAGTTATTTTGCCTTTGCTTCAGTTTGCGGATTAAAACATCATATACTTCAAGTAAGCACACCTTTCAGAGGTGTGTGTGTGTGTGTGTGTGTGAAACATACCCATTCCCTGTCAGCGCAGTGAATGAAAATGCCTGAACAAATCTGTCGGTGTGGAGAACGGGATGAGTCACTCAGCCAAAGGCCGAGCAGGAGAGCACGACACGCCGTACGAACCTTTCTGAGACTTGATGGCGGTCGTCTCCACCGGCGATGCGTCCCTCAGTCCGGCTCGTGCGCCAATACCAGTATCTATGGAAACAAGCAAACAACCCGTTAGAGACCGCAGCCATTCCTCCTGACGCGCCAGCGTCTCCCATGGAAACGTGCAAAGCACCCTGAGCATCACGTCTCACGCACATAAGCAGTGTCTCCTCTGCAGCGCTATTCCTGTGCGAGATCCGGAGGGTCCCCTGATCGCAGGCGGACAGAATCCTCGCGTTTCTATTGGGGAGATCAAATGGGAACCTTATCCATTTAAAATCGAACAGAAATGAAAGATGTGTGTTGCTCACGACTGCCACAGTGCTTAAGTAGTACTTGTTCTTAATCCTTTGGACCCTATAGGCCGGTTTAGCAGCTGCACAGAGAACGTGCAATAACCCGAAATGCCGGATAAACGGCCTCCAAACGTGACTTTGACCACGTGACCTTGTTCACGATCAGGTGTGTTTCCCATCACAGTAAGCTGTGGTCCAGCATAGGCGGGGTTCACGACCCCCTTATACAAACAGAGTTTAAAGGGCTAAGTTAAAAACAACCTGCTGATAGATGGGAGCAATGAAAATTCTCACTCATCCTCTTGTATTTTCAGTTTTGTAGTCAGTAGTTCCTAAACTGGATGAAAAATGACTACATACAGAGTCCATGTGCTATTTGCTTGACCAGTGAAACTCTCTTGCTACATTTGCTCCCGCTGAAAGCAGCCATGTCGCCTTGCCTTACTGCCAACATGTAAAAGGTCACAGAAACAGGACTTTAATTCTTAAGACTGGAGTCTGGTTGGCACAGAGTTATTTTATTTATATAGGTGAACTACTCTGTAATGTTCCCCTGCAGAGTTTTTGGTGTTCAGCGCTGGTCCCTGTGTGAGAAATTGAGCTGTTCGGTGGGCGGTGACCTTTGCACTTCAGTTAAGGGCATCAGAAAACAGTTTGAGCTGGAACCCTCCCGGCAGGAGAGTTTCAGCGGCGTAAAGTACTCGCAGGGAGAAAGAGGGACAACCCAGGTTAAATATATTTCACCTGTTGTAACAAGCGCCCTTACATCCCACCTCTGTCCGATCTGACGCAGCCAAATGCCAACCCGTCTCGTTTGACCAACCGTTCAGCAATGATGGGCAGAAATACTGGGAGGATGCGAGCGCAGAATCAGAAAATGATTGGATGAGCTTTGTGGCCACGTGTGCCGACAGAATGTGTGAACGCAACGAGTAAAAATGGACTATTCATGACGCTTGGACTTCTTGACTTTTTGCTACAGTTTATTGTTAGTACCCATAAAGTATTTAAAAAATTAGAGTGATTCATCTATAAGTTTCAATGGAATGATGTAAGAAGTAACTCGCTATCGCAGATCAAGTAAAAAGTGTCTGACTTTAACAGCCTTTATCTCAAAATCACGCCATGAAATGTGATTTTTTACATATGAGAAATGAGAGTCCGATGGCACGAGAGGAATATTAAAGCCCAGTAAGATTGGGCCAGAAATGCACCAGCCCCTTCTGCTGCAGTTCTGTTCTGCGCCAGAATATACTCTTCCCCAGGAAGACGGGCCGGGGAGAGCTCCAGGCCTTATACAGCGAACGCTTGGAAGTCGGATCAGCTGAAGATGAAACTGTGATTTTTATTTCCTCGAACCACAGCGGGATGAAAACAAACTAGCCTTTCAGACCCGTCCGCCTTGTATCGTTTACTCATCGTTCAAACACCACCGTGGCAAAATGCCGCACCTCGATCACACGCCTCTGGTCTCTCCCAACGAGCATCGATCCAAGCGCTCCACCGCTTTACCCTCCCTATCGACCTCCTGAGTCCAGTGTGCTACCTACACACCTGTGTGTGCGTGTGTGTGTTTTGTCTGTATGTGTCAGTATGTGTGTGTGTGAGAATGTGAGCATGCTTATGTGGGGTAGTGTGTGTGTGTGTGTGTGTGTGAGTGCACACGTGCAGATGAGTGCTCTTGTATTTGAAGCCATGAGGAACATGCACACTATAGGAGAGCGGACACAGCCCTACTCTGCCTCCTCTGGTGATCAGACGAGATGTGGCATCAGCTTCTAACACAGCACTGAGGCGTCTCTCCCAGACCCCACCTTAATCACAGACTACAGATTCCTCTCAGACCCCTGAGCACGAGTTCAGACATGTACAGGCAGAGATACCCTGCAGGCAAACAGCATACAGCACAGGTGTCACGCTGATCTGTGAAAGGGCCAAGGGGCTGCAGGTTTTCCGTCCAACCGAGCAAAAGCACAACGGATACAAAGTATTTAATGAACTGCTGTCAGCCTGCACAGGTGATTAGCTGTATCAGCTGGAATGAAAGCCTGGCCAAGAAAATTCTAGTAAAGAACAACTCATTTGTTCTCAATTCAATTTACATTTAGAAAAATATGTACTCACTGCTCTTAGGGGGAGTGTAAGCAAAAATCACAGGCACACAAACACGCGTGCGCAAAAATCGACAAACACTACAAAAAACCTTCCATAATGTGTGTTTTAGTCTTATGTGAGGTTTACGGTCTTATTTTCTCGGAAGGTGGAGATATTCGCTCTTTGTGAGTTACTGTCTGCCAGACCAGTGAGATTTTCTCGCCGCTTCAGTTTATCTGGGAGTGACTCACCTCACTGGTTATACTTTCAAAAGAAGGAATAGAAATAAGTTTAAAATACAAGGGCACAATACACGCTCAGATTGTCTTTCTCTTTGGTTTCTCCAGCAAAGCGGTGTGCGTGCAGCCAGTTAACGATGGCTGCTCTTCAGAGGAGATGGACAGAGAGCAGCAGAGATGAATCACATCATCGCTGAGAGTCCATCATCTCTCCAGATAACCAGAGGCCTGTGAGTACAGCATCAGATCATCGCCTCTCACCAGTCTCATGTTTTTAAAGTGCTAAACTACCTGAGGTGCAGCTCATCCAAATATCTTCACGTTTCCCGCCCACACTCCCAAAAAAAAAATATTTTACTGCAGCCTTTCTTACAAATCACACGTTCAAGGAGTTTCCCTCAAACGTATCCATTTTGAAAATATATGGCTCTGTATTTCATTAAGAACCAAGATATTTGGTTTGAGTTGTTTTTCATTAGCACAGGATAGGAATCTGGGCCTCAGCTTAATTTACTTCCGCTGATGAGTGAATTTGAGTCTATTTGAAAGCATAGAGAAGTAGAAAAAATTCATTTGTTCACAGTTTGTCTTTACAATAGTATTGCAACATTAGGGTCTTATCTGCAGTGCATGTATTGGCAAACTGTTCAGTGTTATCACTGCTATGTTCTCAGTGACCGTCAAATGAGCATAATTGATTTTTAAAGATAATACAAACCAAACCGTGATGGACCAGAGAGACCTGCACAGAAATATTTCAGGGGAGAGCACATGCAGGCGAGATCGTTGTCCTCATTAACTGTGGTGCGACGGCAATTCTTCATCAGACGAATTCCCAAAACAGGCACAATGCCCTCCGCATTCCCTGTCATTTCAGCAGGGCGATCGAATGAAAAATGACCGGATACAAAGCAGGAAGATTAGCTCGATGATAAATGTTTTCTTTATTAGAATAATGGTTTGTGTGTGTGTGTGTGTGTGTGTGTGTGTGTGTGTGTGTGTGTGTGTGTGTGTGTGTGCGCGCGCGCTCCTGCTCGTGCAGGGGTAAGTCTGTACGAAAGAATGCACTGGTAAGGCGATGCAGGTTTGCAAACAACCTGTGCTCATGTGTGTGAGTGCATGCTGGAATGCGTTAATGACACAATGCAAGTTTGCATATAAAC
The DNA here is from genome assembly GCA_029692085.1 of Gymnothorax javanicus. Taxonomy (NCBI): domain Eukaryota; kingdom Metazoa; phylum Chordata; class Actinopteri; order Anguilliformes; family Muraenidae; genus Gymnothorax; species Gymnothorax javanicus. Next base: position 21,903,099 of record CM056212.1, on the reverse strand, counting down.
ATCAGCACCATCAAAAAACGAGAGAGACAGAGAGAGAAAGAGAGAGAGGGGGAGAGAGTGAGAGTGAGGGAGAGAGTGGGAAAGAGAGAGAGAGAGGGGGAGAGAGGGAGAGAGCGAGAGAGAGGGAGAGAGTGAGTGGGGAAGAGAAAGAGAGGGAGTGAGGGGGAGAGTGAGAGAGAGGGAAAGAGAGAGCGAGGGAGAGAGTGAGCGGGAAAGAGAGAGAGGGAGCGAGGGGGAGAGCGAGAGAGAGAGGGAAAGAGAGAGCGAGAGAGAGAAAGAGAGCGAGGGAGAGAGTGAGTGGGAAAGAGAGAGAGAGAGGGAGCGAGGGGGAGAGCGAGAGAGGGAAAGAGAGAGCGAGAGAGAGAAAGAGAGAGCGAGGGAGAGAGTGAGGAGGATAGAGAGAGAGAGAGAGAGAGAGAACCCTCAGTCTCTGGACCGCCGGCTCCTGATCGATAGCAGCAGGTCATTAGCATTCGGGTCACATGTGCACTGAGCCCCAGAAGGGATGTGTGTTACTCACCTCTGCTGCGCGTAGGTGTGTCAGCGGCTGAGGCAGCACAGTCTGCTAGCGCCTGCAACACACCCCCCCACACGCTGCCCGACATTAAAGAGAATTATACACACGCGGCACACACTCACCGGAAACTGAAAACTCCTCCATTTCAATGTACAGATCACACACGCACGGCCGAACAGAAGGTGCTTTAATCAGTACGCGCAAAAACTGCTTCAAATCAAAAGACAAGAACCCAAGAAGGGGAGCGCAGCTAACGTGCTAATAAAAGTGGAGTGTTGCTAACATGCTAATGAAAGCAGTGGTGTGCAGTCATGCAGTTTGAATGAGCCGAGCAGGAGCAGGAAGTTCTTCGTATTCGTGTGGAAAAATGTACCAGTGGGCTATAACGGCCTGTAAAAGATTTACTTGCTTTTTTTTAAAATGAATATTTTTGGATTTTTCCTTTTTACCCCCGTCCTGTACGCAGCCGAACTGTTTAGTCCGCCCATCGACTCAGGAGGCAGATGCTGTGGCACGTGACGACTCGCCCTCGCTTCTTTACGCTATGCAGTCGCACCAGCAATTACGCACTGCTAGTGCCATTGGAGGATCACGTCGTCAGCGCAGTATTTAGTCTACATGCGCCTGGCTGACCAGAAGTAGTCACTACAGAGTGAACTAATTTTAACTGGCTTAACCCCTATTATCCCTGGCGAGGCTGTGCCAAATGTGGCCTCGCCCTCGTGGACCTGCGGCCGTCGGCTGTAATGGCCTGGCTGGGATTCGAAGACCCGGCCACAGGACTCGGAGTTAGCCGTGATCCACCCAGAGGCCTATCAGCTCTTTTAGATGAGGCAACAGCCCCCACTGATGATGTCGCCTGTTTCCTGGTGAAAATCAGTGAAACCAGCATGGGGGGGATTATATAACGCTGACAGCATGGTTTCATTTGCTAAGACTCTGAGCACATGCAAAACCAAAGAAAATGGCCAGTGACTGGGCTTGGAATGCACCAGTCATTAGTCCTGGAGTCAGTTTTGCAGATGCCGATTGGAGGACGAGTAGAGGTCTGAAATTCAGCCCCAACTTGGGAAATGATGGCAGATTTGTTTTTTTTCTTTTGTATGGTTTTTTCCTCAGCTCTGATGCTCATAACTTCAGTCTCTTAAAAGCGCCATTACAAGTGCTTAATCCGCTAAATTCTTTAAACCAATCAGCGGCAATCAGCGCGTGTGTTTACCGCAAGAAGCATTTTCTGCACAAGATAACAGCTCATTAGCATAGGCAAATTAGGTCAATAAGTTAGTTCCATAAGGGAATTCCTAATCGGCGAGCCCGAAGGCTGTTTCGTAAGATTAAGTCAAATAAATAAACTCATCGGATAAAGGTTAAGCTGGGTGTGTGTGCTCAAGAAATAGCCTTCTGGAATATATGCACTGAATTTCTTCAGAATGATGGGGGGAAAAATATGAAAATATTAAGTATTTTATATTGTGCATAGCCATTGGCCTTCAATGACTTGAGAGAAAACTGTAAGCACAACTGCTGAATCTGCATGGCACAGATTATTCTAGAAGAAAACAATAATTTGTGCGACTGCTTTACACCCCAGTTAAAGCCTCCTGTCATAACATCACATCTACTTTAATAGTCCATATAAAATTTGACGGCTCAAAATGGTGGATTTTGAACCTCGGTAACTCATGAGAAATGAATGAGTGCAGGAAGCAGACGCCCATTAAAGAAGAAAAACTACTCCCAGACAATAATGGTGCGGAAAGCAATGAGCTTATGATAGGATTTGATTACACATTTATTAAAACATATTGTAAAATAAAAAAACTGATCATAAATTTCAAATAACTAACGACATGCCTGGCCTCTCGTGTGTGTGTGTGCGTGTGTGTGGGGGCGGGGGCAGATCATGGTTCGGTGGCGTAATTGGGACATGAAATGCATACGGATGTTATTCCCAATCCGCTAAGACGCAGAGAGATTCCTCTGAAGGGGGATTTGAGCAGAGAATTAAGGCTTACCTGGTGTTTCCAGGCAACAGTTTGGTCACAGGAGCCCTTAATAACATCTATTTATACGGATCTCACTTCAGGTATTTATAGCGGCCTTCAAACCACCGCTTCTCCTAGATTAAAGGCAAACTTACTTTGCTCTGTTACCCAGAGGATATCGCATCGGTGTAAGGCTCGGTCTTTAGGTGCTGTCTTCCGTTCACCAGTCAAACTGCTCCATCCCAACTGTTGCAAATCGTCAAGCGATGAATAACCAAGCGTCACGGTCAGCTGGTTTACAGCATGGAGACTGGTGATTATAAAAATAAGTCAAATAGGCATAAGAATAGTGGTTTGTCGAAGCAGGGAGCAGTCTAAATACCATGCATGGATTCACATGGTCCTGTAAACAGAGTTTTACATCGATGGAATAATTCAGCGCATCCTGAACCTTCACCTGTGTGTTACTCTGGTCTATACAATGACTCACACTAGGAGTGAAGTTTTTCTGTACCTTGAGGGTGCGATGGACATCCATGTGCGTGCATCGCTGTGTCTTCGTCTCGATCACGACTGTGTCAATCAGGCTGTGAGGTCAATGTCATGTCCTCATAGGCTAGCCAATGATGTGTGCCCTACCTTCGAAAGTGAAGCAGGATTGAATACCTGTGACTCACCGCGGGCAGCGGCAAAACTACAGCGAGAACCAGAGGGATGTTAGTCACACAAATGAGGTTTGGCTGTTGCCCTGGAAACAGCAGGTAGGGCCTGGTACCAAATGGCAGGACGAGTGGCGCGTAGGCGGGTCCAGACAGGCATGATGGATGGGCCGAGCGAGGAACAGGATTCTGACCGGAATCAGGCTTACCTGTGTCCTCCTGGATTTATCAGAGGTTTTAAAGAGCAGAATACACCAGTACCTATGAGTCTCAAGGACTTTACTCTGTGGGCGAGTGCGTCAGAGCTGGTTTATTCTACAGAAGCGCTTTCACGTGGCCAAAACATAAGCTGTGAATATAACATTCAGGCTTTTTATATTCGGCGAAGGATTTTTACGATTTACCTCCCTTCCACCACACTCGGTTTAAATTAAATAAGAATCTAATTTTCGCAACAGTAAAATGAAATGTACGCCGGCCCAAAGAAATTTTGCATACTCTTGCATGCTCGCCAACAGAGCGTGTTATGTTTCCTCCAAATATACCATGCTGCTGAGTACCAAATCGGTGAGAGGGATGCACAGGCCGTCGCGCCGGACGTCATGAAATGCTTTTGGAGCAGTCCACCCCCGTCCCACTGCAGTGTCCGTGTCCTGACCTTCTATTCTTCCGGCCGACACCGTGAGGCCCTTTTGAATTTCCTCTTTTACGCTTGGTTCTCATCTCCCAGCACCCCCTCCTTTCTTACAGTGGAGGGTGAGGCTGTAACGAGGAGGGAGACTGTTCTGTGGTCAGCTCGATTAGATGCTCACACGAGGGTAGCGGTTTGGGAATACAGTGCACCCCGGCTCCATAAATCATGTCACATCTGCCAAATCACAATGCCCAGCACTCATCTGTAGGGGAGGTACACCTGAGAGCCCAAACAGATAAGCAGACGATTGCACTGCCGTACCAGGAAAAACAAAACAGACGAAGTACGAGATAAAAAATGTTTTGTCAACATTTTTTGGCATCGATTAACCGAAGAGTGAGTTATGATCCCGTTCGCTCAAACGCTCAATGCATCTGTGACCTAATGGGGCTTATTGTCCTTCCCAGCCAATCATAAACTTATACAGCACCAATCAGCTCATAATTGAGTCTCTGACAGGCCGTTTAAAGGGAGAAGATGGAAGGCTGTTGGGCAGAGGCGGTGCATGCGTGTGGCAGGGTTTTGAAAGAGAAACGGCCGCCGTAAAGGTACTGCTTGGCTCTTTGCTGGGTCTTACACACAAGCTTATGCTTCAGAGCGCGGACAAATGGATAGCTACATCCAGCAAGAAGCAGGCCAGTAAAATCGGTCAAAGCAAGGTCAGATAAGCTGCACCGGACTCCAGGAACTCTGTGAGGGACCTCGCCGGTCGACCAAAATGAGTCTCCGACAAATTACATTTTGCCTATTAAGCAGTCTGATGGATGGCTCGTTCATAATTATAGGGGAACTGGGTGTTTGCAATAACACACACAGAGCACCCCGAGCGTCACTCTGAAGATGATTTATTTGCTGAAGTCCCGGTTTGCTGAGAGAACAGGGTGGCGCCATGTACCTCCAGGTCAATTTTGGAGCCCGTAAGCAATTTTACCCACAGAGCTGGTTGTTTGCCTTGCTTGACAATTTTGGTTAATTTGTTTTCTTTTTATAGTTAATCCCCAGCTTTTTTTTTGCCACAGGTGCCACAGTATTAAGATTTTTCTGGAACAAATACCACAGTCCCCTTGTTGAAAATGAACTCTCCTCCATAATGTTTTGCCATGACTCTGCAATATGGCAGAAATCTCAGACAGCCAATCAGGCAGCTGTGAGCAGGAACACACGACAGATTTGCACACGGTGCATTCTGGAAATTTTTAAAGTCCTCCGCAAATGCTGAATTGCAAAATTACGAAAACTCAAAAAAAGTTCACAGAAAAATTGTGAAATTCCGGTTTCTTAAAAATCGTTCAGCAATGATCGAGCTGGACTCATTCATGCTGCAATGCTCCCTTAATAAAAATGCTAATTTCACATTTCTGCACTGACGGAAACCTCAAGATGGAACGCATTGGAAGGTAATGCCAATATTACACACTGGAAATTTACATAACGCATTTATCAGAAATAAAACAAAAGAACAGCACATATTTGCCATTCAGTTCTACGATGGTCCCAAATGACTTTCAGAAACATTGCGTGAGTGAGTATACTTTTCCCTTTACTGAAATGCTCTGCAACAAAAAGCCAATTGAATTTGTAATGCCGGACTAATTGAATCAACATGCTTGAGCTCTATTGAACGCACCTTCAATAGATTGGAATCAGATTCTCAATAATAGACGTAATGAAGATTGCCGAGGGACTGCAGGATGTCTTGGCGTTGAGAGGCATAATTAATATCTGAGTTAAGCAAAATCTGCTCTGCGGTTTGATTTACAAATTGATGGGTGGTTTTGTAATGTGATGTTTCCAATGCAGAATGTATAATTAAATCACATGAAAACAGGGTAATTTGGATTTCATAATTAATTCCAAAGCCCCTTAATTTCACTTTTCCATTACAATTTTCAGTCTTCATCGACTGATGGAAACATTAACTCCATTCAATTTTCGCTCGAGACATATTAAAATATTAAATGGTTTCAATTCGCCCACTTCATGCAATTTTATTTTTATTTCTCCGATGATTCGTCTCAAACTCACTCGGGACTACATCGTGAAGGCTTCACACTGCAACCGGTTCAGACACTTTTGCGGGAGAAACAGCTGATTGTTCTGAACACCCCAGTTTCTATGGTTTAATATCTGTTAAGGGTCCCATTCAGGATATTACTGCAGCTGAGGCACCCGACCACTGCAGCGGTAACTTAAGCTGTCAGGGCCGACTCATCTCTTTCTGCAGGACTGCATTTCCAATACAAAACTCCACCCTACGCCAACCATAGACCTGCTGGATTTCCGCCGTTGTTCTTTATGCATTTTTGTGGTTGCGATTCCAGATGTTTGCGGCTTTGGGCATCGCAGCACCTTACCTTTTCTGAATTCTGTGCCGCGTTTGCCCCAGTGACCTTTAGTCCGCAATTACAGCACGTCACTTTGAGTAGAAGCATTCTGCAAAAGAAAATAAATGCGATTTCACCCTGGATCAGTCCTCAGTGTCATTGGCATTCGCTTGGTGGTCTAGCTGTACGTGGATTAGTATTATCATGCAGAGGTAACTCGATGCGGAACTGTGCTTCGACAGGACTCTAAACAGTGATTTGCAGATGCTCATCTTCCCACGAGCATCTCTCTCCCCGTATGTCATCCTCAGCGTGCCATTTTTGAACTTCACACGCTTTGGGTAGAACGGCTTGTTAAAGGCAGTTAGAAATACAGGTTGACAAATGTTTTCAGCATCTTGGACTTGCAGTTTAGAGACAGACACAAAACTTAATGAAGCCCCGCAAATCAAGGCAGGAGATTTGGAACTCGCACCTGTCCAATCTGGTTTAACGAACTCCATCACATCAACAACACACATTTTACCAGATGCCACTCTTTTTCTGAAACACAAGCACATCAGCGCTGCTCTCTGTACTCAGGGTGCAGAATTTAGTTTGAAACACGTTTTCAGTCTAAATTAAGAAACAGGTTTCATCTCCGCTTCCAAATACACACTGTAAACAAAAGTACAGGGACACTTTTCTATGAATGTCAATGAGGCTTCAGTAAAGACACTTTTTAAATCCTAATTGTCTGGCATAATTGATTTTGGATCATATTGGCCAGTATAGGCTGACAGAACACACTTTGTTTTCATTTTAAAATACTCTCATACAATTTTTAAAAAAAATTGTTGCCCGTTGTGTATTCCCCAGCCCCCTCCTTCACAACTCCAATTAGTAGAAATGTAGTCTTCCTTCAGAAAGAGAGGGGGTAATTTGGATAAAAATGGTTCCTGGCAAGGCCTGTACTATATTTTGCCATCATCAAAAATGTCCTAGCTTTCTCAAAATGGGAATTAGAGCCATCTGACGGGCTTAGACTGAGAGTCACTATTGAGACACTGACTTAGTTAATGAGTTGAGCGAGCGGCCCACTGCAGCACATTTGCGGGGGGTTGGGTTGTTCGGGTCGACAGGTGATGAAGGAACGGAAGTCCTGCAAAGGACAGGTTCATCAAACCTCCTGGCCGCTCTTATGCAGATGGATCGGCGATAGCCATATTAAAAATAATTGTCCTTGGAACATATTTCCATACCACTTTGAATTATGCCCCCATGCCCACACGAGGCAGTAATTGGAGCCAACCGCAATAAATTAACGATGTCGCCCATTCTCGCCCGGCAACGCCATCGACGATGAAACGGGTATCCGATGAGCCAATGAGATTTACTGCCCGTGTGCCACTCCGGGAGCCAGCAGGCCAACCATAAGTCACTTCAGCTGGACCTGGGTGATAATTGCACAACATTGTGCTTCGAGGATTGTGACCTGAGGGGGCGTCGGCGGCAGAGGTCTGCTTTCCTGCACCTGCGGACCCCCTCATGCGAGAGAACATGAAACACCTCGAGATGCCTGGGGGAGGGGATACAGAGGCCCGGCTAAGACAGATCTGCTCATTAACAAACGGCACATGCTTACGGACCATCGAGTTCACAGCAGCACATCGACACAGCTGCTGTACCAGTGCACCAGAGCACCGAGCGCACACTTACAACCGCTGTATTCATACACGTCAGCACAGAAATATCCCCTACCTGCAGTATGGTTATACACATTCAATTTCACTTCTTCAATGATTCTATCAATTCCATATAAAAACCAACCAAATTAAAAACAAGGATTTGATTAAAATGCAGCAGTAAAGTCCTCAGTACTTTCACTCCAGTGCGAGTTTCGCTGCACCATCAGGGAAATGATTTTATTTTGAACAGTAAGCCGTTGGGTACCAGCGGCCGTGGCGTCAGTTAAACGCGTGCCATCATCATCTCCCAGCCAATCAATATCCTCTAATGAGTTTACAAATCCGGTGTGGTTCACAAAATGCAGCCACATTTACCATCTACAAAATCCACACCTCTCCCATCAAAAAAAAAAAAAAACTCAGCCGAGTTTTATTCGAAATGCAGGAAATCCTGCAGGCTTGTTTTGTCCAATTAAGAGACAGGGATCAAGAGACGGACGGAGGCGAAGAGAAATTACAGCGGATTATTAAACCTTACAAACTCAGAAGGGGGTCTGGCCTCACCATGAAGGTCCTCTCGATGAAGACTTTACCTTTGCCACCTTAATAGCATTTGCTCACTGATATTACTGGCTCAACATATTTTCCTGGAAATTACATACATAATTCTGCAAAATTACAGTGAAGTGACATCACATACAATCCCAGCACATTACTAATGAGCACCACACACCTAACTACACACGACATAAAGCACATAGAATTAACACACGCTGGACAGCAAATACAAGAACCAAGGTCCTCATGAGGAGAGACAAGGTTTCAGATTTTGCTCATTTTATTAGGCAGGGAAAGGGTTAAATACAATGACAAGTTCATCTCTGAAACGTGGACAAACACTGTTTTGTTGTTTTGCTACCCAGATAGCGACTGACCGGAACCTGTAAACGACACGGAAAGAGAGAGAAGCTTTTTTTTTTATTTCATCAGAAAACATCCTCAGCTTCTCGCCGCGAGCGTGCAAGCACTCCCTACATCAAACACCGTTTCAGAATCTCTCCACCCGATCTAACATCATTTCCATATACATTATTATTATTTTTTTAAAAAAGCAAACAAAAATAAGCTCATTGATTTTGTTTATGTTGGTTTTTCTAGCTTTTTTTAATCATATACATTTACACTTACATAATTTTTCCATTGATTAGGAAGCATTTTATCAGCAAGCTGTTGAAGGTGGGGAAAGGGTGTCGGGGGTGAAAGGGGGGGGGATTGGCGTTCCCCAGGCACATGCGCTCTCTCTTTCTCTCTCTCTCTCGCTCCCTCACTCTTCCTCCCTGGCCTCCAGCCTGGGACACAATAAAAACCGTGTTTCGACGGCATCCGCTGTCGACTAAACCCTGCCCACCCACAGACATGGCCGCAAGAACTCCTGCAGGATGGAGAAAGGTCACGGAGGGCGGGGACCGAGCAGCACAGAGAGGAGAGACTGGACAAGAGGAATGAAGAAGAATGTCAATGCTGCCATTTTCAGAATTTCTTTTTTTTTTTCTTTTTTTGTACATTTTTTTTTTTTTGAGTGAGCACGTCTTCCGCCAGGACTTTTCGGGAAATGGCGGGATTAGCGGTTGTAGCCGAACTCGTCCGCGTCGTCGGCCCGGAAGTCTCCATAGCGCCAAATGTTCAGCTGCAGGAAAACACAAAGGGAAAGAGAGAATTTAGGGTCAGCATTCACTTATAAACCCACATGAAGAACAGAGTTTCTCTCCCTTCTGGCTCTGCAGAGTCGCATTTATCATCGACATCCGCAATCACGCCTTTACGAGCTTACGGGGAAAGAGGTGCGCCTGGTGTTTGTAGGGAAACTATTCACCTTCCACCGCACACTGCCAGGAAGGAATTATCAAAGCCTCAAAAGTTATAAACCTTATTGTAAAAGATTAGAAACATTTACTTTGAGCGGCCATTTTATACTCGCTTTGCCCATTAAGCCATAATTTGAGGTGACATTCATTGATTTTCATGGCATGAGATTTCAGCAAAAGTTTTTTACCTTGAGAAGCACTTAGCAGTTTAATAGTAAACATTAAACTTATACGATGGAAATAATGTGCCCTCCCAGAGTCCTTTGCAGCAGAGGCCAGGGCAGGGAGGATTCGCACTTCTCCCAGAATTCAATCTTAACGGTTAAAACTTGCAGTGGCAGCAAATCAGCAGCGAGGAAAATTAACATGACTCTCTCCACTTCTCGCTCTCTTGACGGAGCGCCCCCTGCCTGCCAGCATTGGAGCAGGGCTCTGATACTCACCCTGGCGCTTTTGGCAGACTCCTGACCATTCAGGTACTCAGTCACCTGCAAAACAAAGCACGGGGGGGTAAGTCATTGCCCTCACGCTGAAAAAGTCACAATTCATCTAACAAACCAGGTGACAGAACGAGAACGCCACAAACCGCCACACATTCTGAATGGTATTCAAATTAATTCCACCAGCATAGAATTCATTCCGTAATGTCAAAATACACTGCCTGTCCAAAAAAAAAAAAAAAAATCGCTTGGATTTAAATAAACAAATACTATGATTGGATCATTATTGCAGCTAGCAAAGTCCTGAGCTTAACCCCATTGAAAGTTATTGGGAAATGATTAGAGTGTGGTTCAACTCTTGTCAAGACAAGATCTCGAGCCAAAAATTAATGCAACTCTGATTGAAAGTAAATGTTCTGACGTATCCAGTTGTCAAAACAAAGACTCGAAGAATTTGCACTGTAATCAAAGCTACAGGGGTTCCAACTAAATATCTGAGCGTGCAACTTTTTCCTTGGCCAGGCAGTGTATATAAGCGAGACCGTTTGCAGGCAGAGGTAGGACATTTTAGCAAGGGGCCGCACTGCTAACTGCCGTGGTAAAATACCAGCCGCACAAACGGGCAACTCCAGGACAAAAGTTAAGCGTTAGGTCGCCCCGGAAATGGAAATCTTCAAAGAGTGGCTCTAAAAACACCTCTCAGCAGTATTCAGAGGAAACGGAGGTTCCTGAAAGAGCGCACTATACCGTACTCCTGTCACATTAAACCCACAAAGCCTCACACCTTCATACAGGCCCCGGGGCGACCATCATTTACAATTCTGCTGGGACCAGGGAGGTTCGGGAGCACCAGTCTTCCTGACCACAGCCTCTGTGACAGCATGCATTACGCATTATAAAGGACTCACGGCTGGTTTGTTCTTCGGTCTATAATGTTAATAGGAGGATTTGACGTCAATCAGAATCGATTCCCGCAATCCAATACAGAGCAAAGCCGCTGAAGCAAAATGTGAGAAATCGATGCGAACACTTCTCGATGATTCGCCCCAAAGCGAACTCCCCCATCCATCCATTCCAACCTGGGCAATCTAATGCGCCGCTTGTTGACATAATGATTAATTCATAAGCCCTTCCACAGACACCAGCGTCCTGCTGTTATTGCGTCAAACACGTGGCGCAGATTCGGTGCTGGGAGGTCGAATCCCAATTATGCCAGTTTACGTCGGCTGATGAATTTAATCAGCTTTAAGGGTAATCTTGTTGGAGATGATGCAGTACCTGCCACTTAGTGTTAACGCCCTAACACACACACACACACACACACACACACAAGAAAGCACAATCAGCATCATATGAAAAGCAATGCACAGGCAAAAATATAAAAATACAGCAGGATTTGACGCAGATTTCCATATTTGTTGCAAAAAGTATTATTGCATAACCTGATGCATATTGACAGGAGAGCACCCATTTTACAAAGTAGATGGAATCACACATTTATAGGATGTGCAGCAAATGACAAGCTCTGGGTTTGCGTGTTAACCTGATAAGCTTCGATTTTCACTCGAGGGTGATTCCGTATATGTCATATGGGACATTCAGAGTTGCTTCCTAGCTCTGTGATTAAACAAACGCAATGAAGATATGTTTTTTGGTAATGCCAGAGCACTAGTGGGATGGACAAAGAAATTTAATTTTGAGGTTACATTGATGATAAAACTCACTTGCTCTAGATGCCTTGGATATTAAACTATGCCGTGGCAACAATGGTTGCCAATTTGAAGCAGTTTTTAAAATCATTTTTTCCATGTTCTCATACAGAATTGCCCCAGAATTTCTCCTTGAGTAGGATCAGAGTAAAAAGCATTTTTTTCAATATGGCATACCACTGCGTCACATAAATACTCTGTACCCACTGGCTGCAGCGCTTCACTGAAGCTACATCACACTCATATTCAGAAATATTCAAACCCAAGGTGCCATGGTAATATAGCTGCTGCGTGACATCAACTGGAAAATATCCAGATACTGTGCATCATTTTATGCACATTTCCCTGTAATTCTGAAGGAAATATTTAGGATCTATGGAAACCTTGGGATCTCCACCAGAATTTAAAATAAGCCTCAAGTTCCACTGGTTTGAATGGAGCAGCTGGATTTTACAAACCCGCACATGGGATTGCTGAGTTGCGGCGGTTTCAATGTGCATTTCTCTGCTTGTTGGTACCTATGTGCATTAGCATGTAAAAGAATAAAAATCCACACTCAATAGTGCCAACGATGAAAACATCCACTGGAAAATGGTACGGCAACAGTGCATTCATCAGTGCAGCAGTGTCTCAGAGGAGCCCGGACGAGCCCCCATTTTCATAACTGTCTCTCAAACGGCAGCAGTTCCAACTGAGCATGTCCCAAAAGAGAATTCTGAACTGACGGCATTCAGAGTCCCAGACAGTTTTCAGTTCCCTGGAGCCTGTGCGCTTGGTTCCAATTCTCTCTGCATAATGACTCTCTCTATGCGCCATCCAATCTCAGGCGGTATCACGTCTGCCTCACAGCTCAAAATAACAAGCGAAGGGCATCGTGCTTTTAATTTTTCTCCCCTCTACACCATTTATTCTTTCATTTTTTTTTCATCGATGAGTTTTTCAAAGGGTCCTAAAAACTGTTCCCAAAAAAAAAAAAAAAAAAAAGCTTCCCGGGTAAGATCACTGGAGACCAGCCACACTATCAAATTTGCACAGAGGTCTTTGCAAACACCAGCTAAATGACACACCAGGTGCTGAACTGCTTTTGTGCCCTCCAGGAAATTAAGAAGCTCCGCTTCAGAGCATTAGCGAAACTGACCTCCCTCTCGGCTTTCATTATTTTAAGCAAATTGAATTTTAAGCGCTAGAAATGCAGGCACACTGCATTGTGGGAGACGGAGGCTGCCTTGACATCGAACACTGCGACAGCGTGATCTGAAGTAGCTGGCGGAGTTTCCCCTCCGCGCTCGTAAAGGAGCAACTATCACCAGAGGCAGCTTCATAATGCTCTGCTTGGCATTTTGAGCAGAAATCTCCCTTTACAACAACTCCCCCCTGCGCTAATCTGGCACACAGTGTGCTTTACAGGACCTGACTCATCCCAGTTTACGTAACGCACAAACACAGATATATCAGGAACCATTGAAATCCTACGATCTGGTCAAAAGGCGCCTCTCAGATACGCTTTTGTCTAAATCGGGCTCCCGTAGCTCGACGGAGAGTGAAGATTTCAACTCGCTCAGGAACTCCTCTCTCAATTAGATGGCTGCCGGAGAGCCACACAGGAAGTGTAATCGCCTAAACTTCTGTGCAGCAGGGAGAGGCTGACAAAATGATAGATGGCTCGCAGAAAGAAAAAGGGGAGGGTTCATATTAAAACAAGTATGTGGGCACTGTGCGTTTCATAACTCATAACTTCTGCGCTTATTGAAAACCGAGAAGTTGGCAGTGTTTTTGAGGCTCAGCTGCATACAGGAAGCAAGGTTTTATCTCATACATACCGAGGATGCGGAGGCCGAGAGAGAGACGGAGAGATGGACAAAAGGGCGTCATCTCATGCTCATGGTGCTGTGCCCATCCACACATGCTGGCTTAATATTATCACAATTATGACTCAAGTCTTGTATCCTCAGCCCATAACTGCTAATAAATTAATGCCGTCTGATGAGAGTCCCCCCCCCACCTCCCTAAGTCGGCCATCTGACCTGACCGCTCGCTTTGTTCTCTCCTTCAGACGTCTGGAGTGGCGAAACAAAATTGATCTGGGAGCGGTGCGATGGAGCGCCGATGTTCAGCTCTTTGCAATGTTCTGTTCCTGAAGCCTGTTCATCACCGCTTGACCAGTCTCTTCAGAGCGGAATCACTCGAGCGCGGCGAGCCTTTCATTCTTTATTTCTGAGCACAGAAACCAATGCACTTTCACCGCCGCCTTCGCTGTTAACTCCCGCTTTACAGAACTGCTTTCCAACCGATCGCCATGGGAGCATGTGCCCGGCAACGAGCCAGACGGACTGTGCAGAGGCCGACCTCACAGGACCACTGCCAGAGAAGCCAAGGTTTACCAGCGCAAACCGTGGGGTCAGTTTCAATCTGACCACAATAACTTTCATTATCGCTTCTCCAATCACCTTCTATTTGTTCTGAGATTTATTTTCAATACAAGAAACTGCCTCACTCGCTTGGCAGCCAGGAAACCCATCACAAAATCTAAAAAACAACACCACTTGGCTGAAAAAAAACCAGTCAAGGACAAAGTATTGTGGGTAGATTGGAAGCCGGGGCCACAATAAGGGCACGACTGCCTTCAGTGTGGGTATTACAGCTGAAAAGCCAGGGCCCAGTTAGGACTGAATCACTCTCTGCTGTTCGCACCGCACAACCCCCCCTGTGTGACAGTCTCGCAGTCACACACCTTCAACTGCATCTGACCCCAGGTTAAAACAGCCCCCAAATTCAATTCAAACAAAATAAAATAAAAGTAAGAAAAACCTCTGGCTTGGCCGTGATGGTAGAGGGCCACCGCAGCTTTCAGTCATGGGGAAAACAGCTTTGTGCTTACAACCCTCTCCCATGCTCGGCGGTTTAATCTCCTACCCTCCACCTCACCCCCGCCCTCCAACCGCCTCCATCAAAGCACCCCTCCAAAATGGAGAAAATTAAATTTGGGGAGGCATTGGAGCCACGTGGAGCTCCGGAACAGGTCATGGCCATCAGACAGTCCTCAGGCCTGACTAAGCCTACTGGAGTGGCCTTCGCTTCAGAAATCCTCCATTTTACGATGCCCCCCTCCTCCTACCATAAAACTGCTTTGGGTCACTTCCACTGGGGAAAAAACTAAAATGCGCGTCCTCAGCGAAATACCCCACGTTCCAGCACAACTCTCCCGCTCGGATAGGTCTTCAGGGCTGATAATTATGTCTGCAGCACAGATGCATCCGATTGGCAGGGGGATTCGGCCTGAGACGAGTCTCCGACTGTAATCCAGCGGGAAACCCTTTCACCACCAGCTCTCGCATTCACAAAATTGAAATAAAAGGAAAAGAGAAATACATTTTACCATCGAGAGAGAGACAGACTTAAAGGAATAAAAACAGAGCTGGGATTTTACTAATTACATGCCTATTTTTAACATGTCAAATCCTTATTAGCCCCAAACTGCCCCCGCAGTGGCTGTCTGTTACAGTAATCAGCTTTTAAATATGCATATATTTTCAATAAAATATTTAATTCAAGTTAAAATATCAACTCTGCATATAAGTATGTACATATAAAATTTTTTCCGCTCCCCCCAATAGGAATTGGTAGATTGTGACAATAGTAACAGCCCCTAGCTACCTGCCCCTTACAGGGACTGGACCCAGCGCCCATGTGGGTCCGAGGGCTGTGTTCCCCTCTTCCTGCACCAGTCCCTCACAGACGACAAGAATCTCATCTGCAGGATTTTGGAAGACGTTTATTTTGTTTGTCATTTCACCCCCATCTGGCAAGTAATATTAAAATTGCAAAGCTTCAGACAGAAATAGTGTAAATATTCCCGCCACAGTACTGAACAGAGGCCAAACCCGACAGCGTAAACACAGCAGCCGCAGGTACATATTTATATGCAGAACCAAACGCAGCTGAACTTTTCCATGGGTTCATCGATGAAGCGAGCGAGGTTTGTGTTTGTAAATGTAAAACACAGATTAATTAAATGGACTCTCCTCTCCACAAAGTCCATCTGCAAGTCTTTGTTCTGGTTTCAAAAGAAGCCGGCAGGAACTGCACAGCTACGGCCAGAGAGAATTGAGCGAGCCTGGGTGGGGGCCCTTTTTGGGCGCCAGTGTGCGCTTGGGGACGAGGCACTGGCCATTAGAGTCTGCCAATGAGGGGCCGCGGGGTGGGGTCAATAAGGGAGAATGGAAAACTTCAATTACAAGCCACTCAACACTCGGTCTGTTAATGAGGTATTGAGCCGACACCAGGAAGTGACCGACAACACATCCTGTGCGGCAATAGAAGCTGTGATGTGACCTGACAGATGCCAATAGTGCAGAGAGTGTGTGTGTGTGTGTGTGTGTGTGTGTGTGTGTGTGTGTGTGGGGATGGGGGTCAGTGTGATCTCACAGTGCTCCTCGCCAATCCGTTAACAAACCCTTTTCCAGGCCCTGCTGGATAACAACTTATGAAAGAAAAAAAAAACGGTCTGCAAATTGCAAATTGAAGTTCCCGGATTCGCTTTCCACTCCAAAATAGATGAAAGGGAAAAATAAACTCCATGGTGACAGATTTTGTCTGTCCCCAAATGACACAAAAAGAACTATGAAAAGGGTGCGCGTGCAGCGAGATAAGTGTTTGACCGCTGAAAACTG
Source organism: Gymnothorax javanicus (assembly GCA_029692085.1). Lineage (NCBI taxonomy): Eukaryota > Metazoa > Chordata > Actinopteri > Anguilliformes > Muraenidae > Gymnothorax > Gymnothorax javanicus. Next base: position 21,886,569 of record CM056212.1, on the reverse strand, counting down.
CTCCAATCAGATCAGCACTCAAAGTGCTCCCATGGATAAAGACGAAACAATTAAAAATTTGTTCCATCTTGAAGGTGTGACAGCTGTGTAAAAAGTTGCGGAAGAATATTGGGGGAACAAACAATTTAGTCATGGCTCCTTCAGAGATGGGAGTTCACATTTTCAGATGTCAAACTGGGCAGCATCCATTTTGTGTTCCTCCGCCATTCTCTGACCTCAGCTACTTGGAAGAGGACAAAACGGTGGACGAGTTTGTAACCTATACAACTGCAGCAAAGCCTCCGATTCCTGAGGGCCAAGCCGACATGGCACAAACACGTTAAAAATAAATAAATATATAAATAAGCACATTTTCATAATGATACACCACTCAGCTGCTCGCGCTGTACTCTCCATAGGAGAACTGCAATGAGGCATTTAGGCCAATTATACCGCAATATGCATGCACAAACTAGCGTAAGGCCAAATACTGCTCTTCACCCTCAGCCTGAACGTATTCAGTCTCTATGGAAGTGTGTGCGAGGGCCTGTGTGTGTGTGTGTGTGTGTGTGTGTGTGCATCAATGTGTACGTGTACATGTGCGGGCACTTGGGTGCATCTACGAATCCTTGCTTGTATATGAGTGTGTGCGTGCGTGTGTGTGGGCACTCGTGTGGGCGGTCCTGAGACCCCAACATGAGCTCATGCTGACAGGAGGGGGGGCAGGGAGATGTAGAAACAGCAGCAGCCCAGATGGCTCCATTTAGCACAAACCCCTCCTCATTACAGCCCCGCGTCTCTGCAGCATTTCCTGCACAACAGCAGAACTCTCGCTCCCACCGCTTTTATTTCTGCCAGCAATGCAACTGTGGAGCGAACCCTCCCCTTCCAGGAGGACACAGCCCCCAAACGGCATGTGCATTTTTCTCTTCTTTCCTTTCTTTTGCAATGTTCCACTTCTTTTTTTTTTTTAAATCAAGCAGTTACGTTCTTCCACACACCTTCCAGAGGAATAGCTGGTGCGCGCCCACAACAATATTCATCCGCACTGCTCCTGACCTCGGCTTAAGAGGCCTGTCACTGCTCAATGGCAAACTTAGGACAGCGCGTCTCAGCGGCCCTTTTCTTAAGCGACAATAAGTGCGTTTTTATCAAGCTGCTGCCACTCAAATTCTGTCTAAAGCAAACCCTTAAGGTCCTTGGTGAGGCCACAGGTGCGAGGAGTCTCATTTTCCAATGCGGCTGTAAGAAAAGGTGCAGCGGGATGGTTACCTTCAGAGCTGTGCAGCACAATGGGGCAGCTAGCGACCAGTCGAAGCATCAGATCTGATTTTATGCCACATCACACAGCAGCTTCTATAAGGCTGGAGTATGAAGCCTGGCTGTAAATCAGTAAGACCTCGCAAACGTGCGACACTCCTTTCTACGAGCCACAATACATAAGGGGCTCAGGAAGGGACTGGTGGAGGTGACTGGACGCATAAACTGCATAAGCTGAGGAGAGACTGAAAATCAGTGGCTGTGGGGGAGGGGAGGGGCATGCAGCCTTCTACACCAATCAGAGAGACTCATCCATGGCCCATAGTGTTGCTGAATTTCTAGAAGCTCTTGCCATCTTTTGCGATTCGCCAGTGGGTCCTGAACTGTACCCACGGTCAGAACCTGGTCAAACCACTGCCTGCGCATGAATAATTAATGAGTGGAAATGGCAAGAACTCGGATTCTCCTCCCAGGCATTAAATGCTAATTACTGTTTATTAAACGAAGAAAAAAATTCAGAAATTAAATATCGATTCCGGCGAAACGCATCACTATTGATCCACATCTGGTGGAATGCATAAAGAGATCAAGCGGATTTTTCCATCTGGTTGAAAGGCAAAGGGCCTTTGGAGGAACCGACGCCTTATCTAGCTAATGTTATATTTTATTTTTCTTTCATTATTAAATATTTAATTTTCGGAAACACAGACTTCTGAGAAGTGGCTGGTTTCGTAAGCCCTTGAAAAACATTAATGCGCATCACTCTTGGTCTCCTTAGAAACGGTTACCAGGTAATGGCTCGGGGCCGGAGCCAAAGGCTCAGTGGGCGGCAGTCACTAACGCTTTCATGTCCTCTAGTCTCTCAACGAGCTGTTCCACTTCAAACAGACCGCGCTAACATTCAGGGCAACCGAACGGAGCCGTTTGGACGAGCCCTGCTCATCCAATATTCGCAATCCCAAAAAAAGTTTGATTAGCTCTTTCCTGGGGTTCTGGTGAGGGAACTAGGGCACAGTGATTTCTGAGGAAACTCACACGAGTGGTGAAAACCAATCTTGAAAGGCTGTCCTTGTAGAAATTCTCAGTATGAGGGGGAAATTTCATGGTCATTAATTACAAAACAAAAAAAAATGCATTCCAATCTGGAAACAGGCCCAATTTCAGTAATGAACTATTTATGTTATCTTTTCATCAGACACAGTCATAATTTTGAGTAAATTGCCTTAAATACGCAACTATTAAGTCATCGCAGCCAGGCACGCGTGCAGCCCACCGGCGGGGAAACAAAATCTCTGAAAACGTAGAGGAGGCTTAGTAGAAAAGCCAAGGAATGTTGTAAATACTGATTTAGTGATGCTGGAGGCCGTGTGAATCGCCGACTGGCGGCCATGTTGTTCTGACATGATGCAACCAGCCGCAGTGAGGTGAGCAAGCTGGAGTTCCTGCCTCCTGAGATTTCGGCTTTTCCAAAGGCTGAGGGATGCTCTGTGTGGGTGTTTGTGCATGTGAGCGTGTGTCTGGTGTGTGTGTGTGTGTGTGTGTGTGTGTGTGTGTGTGTGTGTCTGGTGCCTGCAAAGTGTGTGACACTGCAGTCAACAGTAACAGCAGTGTTGGTTGCTTGCCGTGGTCATGAGCACCTCGGGTGACCCCCTTGTGTGTGGTGTAATGGAATGGTCCAGCGTGGGACGAATGCATTGCAGATGGGTGGTACATACCATGTGCGCCCGCTCGGGGGGGTGATGGAGAACATGTCCCACAGTCCTCACACATACCTCAGACCATAGGGACAAGGAGCCGTGGAAAACCTGAAGTGAAGCGTCACGTCACACCTCTCCACTTCAGAACGAGCAAACGAGCAGAAAAAAAAAAAACGAGCAAACGAATGGTGCCACTTTCAATCCAAACAGGCGAGCCCATATAAATATCTCACAAGTGTTGATGTACGACAGACTAGCATACAGACTGCAAACGTGTATAAGTTTATCAATCCTGAACTGTCCATACTCTTTCTCTTCACTGAACACGAGGTGAAAATGCTACACACACTCAGACTGAGAAACGTGAGCCTTGCAAAGCCCACATTTCAACGCTTCAGAGCCGCAACTGAATAACGCCTGATTGCAGTTTGTTTGGGAACCGCATGTTTACTCGTGCTAATTTTTTGTTTTTTCTTTACCTTTTAAAGCGCAGCATTTTTGTGCCATTATCTGAAAACCCTTTTTAAAAGCGCTCCTGGCAGCGGTGGCCTGTTTGCCACTTTGGCGGAAAGCAAACTTCCACGTTCTTAATGGCAGTCGTATTCCGGTGAGGTAATTATTGACATTTCAGAGAGCGGCGTGTGAGCGGCACTGATGACTTTGCGTGACAAGCGGCTGATTTGGGCTCGATGAAGGAGCCATGCGCTGATTTAATGAGCCTCTTCACATCAGGTTTTTTTTTTCCCCACTTTCGAATCCCACATGCAAGCGGCGCCTCATTTCTCCGACTCCGGTGACTGGGTCCCGGTCCTCGCCGATCTCACAATCTCATCTCCCACCGCACGTACGAGTGCAGTGGTCCAATCTCGTCTTAGTCCGCAATTTCAAGACGATTTCCCATCGACGAGGGCAAAGTGATGCCGAGTAGAGTTTCTGAGCACGTGCAAACATCAGAAACATAAACCACGAACACGACAGTGGAGAGGAGGAACTGCAGTCGTTTCGCCTGTATATCCATTTCATCAGGTGTGACAGTAAACAGAACCTCCAGATAAACGGGACGTTTTCAGAGAGGTGCAGGCTGCATATTTCTGTGACAAAACTGGCTGTTCGAGTGACGTAACCTCGGCATTCTGTAAAAACCTCTGTCTTGGAAAAGAGGAGTTGATTAATGCTGCACCTACCAAAAGAGATTGCCAGGAAATCAATTAGCTTAACGCTAAAGGAGCGATATGTCTTAATAGTGACCATTCACTTTTAATGAGCCTTAGTTGGCTGATCACTGTTGCTAAACTATCTGCAATTTTACAAGTTAGTGAGCTCAGGAAAGGACTGTATGTACAATAGTGTTCTCAGTAACCAAAGCCCCAGTGGAGTGGAGGCAGTGATAATTATGTACCGGAGTATGCTAACAAGCAAGAGAGCGAAGATCTGAGCTAGTTACACCAAACATTTCACCCTTCTGCACAACAATCCTTGCGTGGACACTTCATAATCTCACAAACGAGCAAACTGTTTTTAAGGTAAATTGAGGACTAGCATGCCTTCCTCAAACCAAAAAACAAGCAAATTTAAGACCTCCCACACATGTTCGGTAGCAATCAGCAGGGATTTTAAGGCCAAGTTCACAGTTGTTTACGGTACTTCCAGAAAATAAACAACTTAACGTGTATAGGAACATATGGCATTGCGCAACTTCAGAATTTGAGCACGGAATTGAGAGGAAATGACACAGAAACCAAGCCATACAGAATAGCTGCAATCCTTATGAGGCTCCATTTGAATTTTTTTGTTTATCCCCAGGTTGCTGTCCAGTTTGGCCAAAGCAGATTGGCTCAGAGCTCGGTCAATCATAGAGCAGTGACAGGTGGCTGACAGGAACACAGACAAGACATGTCAGCTCGGTTTTCTGGTGGTATTGACGCTTGACTGCTCAATGGGAGCCAAGTAGAGACAACTGAACAGAGGGTGGCGATGCCCAATTTAGGTTTCACAGCAAAGCGTTTGTCAGAGAGCCCATCAACGCCACCAGGGACCAGTAGAGAAAGACATAAAACTAGATGCCCGGAGTTAAATCTCCAGCTCGGCCGAGCAGGGGTAAAGCACCGCTGACTGATGTCTCTGTCAGCGCCTCCCGAGCAGCAGGACTGCTTTACTGAAGTATAAATAAATTAAATATGCAAATGGCTGCAACTCAGGCAGCACCAAACTTGGCTTCCTAGAAATCTGGGAAAAAGCACTGACAGGTAATCCAGGTTTACTCTGCTGGCATAAAAGCAATTCACTGTTTAAAAACATACAAACAAAAGCGCTCCCTGCGCAAAACATTAATCCCCTGGTGCGCAGAGCGCTCCCACGGCCCCCCGCGCTGCTTTCCAAATTAAAGCTTCACTTCTGCGTCGTCCACATATGGCGCAAATGAATGAAGTTATGCAGGATTACACACTTCAGTGGGAGTGATTACTGTATCACAAACAGCCCTCTCTCGCCACCTCAGACCACACGGCAATACGACAACTGGCATGTTCACTTAAGGTGAAAGAAACCCCTGGCAAATTTGAAAATGGCTTCAAAAATCCCCAGAATGGGGTTTAAGTCAGTAAGAAAAGGATTCTGCCATTGCAACTTCATGCAGAAAATATTCCGGTTTGGCCCATTATTTAATAGACTGAAGCGGACGGAACCACTTTTTTCCAGGAGGTCTGCTTCCTGTGATGTGCTGGAACAAAGTCATTGAATAACAACAGAACTTGCTGTGACTCAGAAAAGCAATAAAAAAAAATCTATGCTGGTGTCCCTTTGCTTAAAAAGTGTATATATAGTGTACTTTATCAAACCACACAGTGCCACTTATTAAAGCCATGATTTATTATTCCTGCTAGTGGAATTCTCTGGTCTCATTAAATACAGTACTTCAAACAAGTGTTTTAAAGCATCTCGTCTTGGCGCGAAGGCCGTCCTCCGTGGAAAAATCCCAAACTGCATTTACAGAGAATAAAGGAAGCAGGTAAACTGATATGGCTTCGGTAGCTTTGGGAATGTAGGCGAGGAGAAAAATGATAACGCAGCTTTTTTACGCCCGGCGTAGGAAAAATCAAAGCAATGAAAGCTATTCCAGACCCATGTCATATAGCTACTGGATTCCTGGACACATTTCAATTCGGGCAGGTCCCCCCCCCCAGCTCCCAATAATTGAAAATGCTTTTAAAGCCATGTGATGTCATGGAGAATCAGAAAATGGTCCCGCCCCTCCCAGGACAGATAACAGTGACTGCAGCACTCGCTTTAAACATGCAGTCGACACCCTAAAGAGGAAAGAACAGTAGAAGGGCAGCTTTTAAACCCCATCGACTGGTTTAACACTGTTATCGGTATCGCCGTGTTTCAGCATCTGTGCCTACTCAGCAAACCGTACCGCGCCAGGGATAGTCTGTTACGCCGTAAAAACTGATACAGGAACAGGCATGATTTACTGCAGAAATTCAGCAAACTGGCAGAATAATTTAAGAACTGAAGCTTCCTGGCATTGATTTGCCGAGGGCTCTTTCAAAGTCCAGCGCACTTTGATGCGATCAAAAATAATTAAATAAAATCAGCATGACTTTCAAATGCCCCACCGAACAGCTGCTTTGACCGGCAGGCCAGACCAACATATCAATTTGTTAATTACGTTCAGGGCGACTCGATCGACGTGGCAAATACGCATCAATGGGTCCCGCGCGCGTTTATGTCCGGCGGATACTGAATACGGGCAACGGGCAGACAGCAGCGCAACTGTGTGTCTTTCACGCTCTTACACACACATGCAGTGCTGCCCTCCCCCGGGGGTGCACTGGCGAGGGGGGGGTTCGAGTAAATAGGGGTCTTACGACATCAACTGTAACCACACCTACCACCTGACCAGGGGAGAGAAGGGGCGAGCAAGAGAGGGAGGGAGTGTGGGAGAAACTGGTGACGGAAGAGTGAAGCAAAAGAGAGAGAGAGAGAGGGGAAGAGATGAGCGATGGAACTAGAAAGAATGAGACGGAGTGAGTGTTTCACTACATTACCATGCAGCGCTCTCGTCATTCGACAATTCTAGTGGAATTGCAGATGCCACTTAACAAACCCAGTAAAGAACTCCGAAATCTCTCCTCGCCCCTCAACTGGAGACCATCCACAATTCCAGAGGGTCACACCCCATGGGCGTGTCGAACCCGGGTAAAAGTTTCGCTGTGTTTGAGACCCCGATAAGACATGACGATTGTGGATAATTGATCCTCTGGATGGTTTTTAACTCGACGCCATGAACGTGTCTTAAGGATGTAAAATTACACAGGGAAAGGATAGCCAGGGTAGCTCACTTGAAGAGCACTAGCCGCGCAATCGTTATAAGCTGCGACATCGGTCGTTTCCAGTCCAACCAATGACCCCAGTACCATGTCTCTCCCAGCATCCTCTCAGTCCGCAGTCTTCCAGTCTCCCTGTGCTCTCCAGTCATAAACAAAGCTGGAGAAAAGCCCAGGATAATAAAGTCATAAAAAAGCAGGGAAATGATGAGAGGAAAGGGAACAGAAAACCTCTGACTGTACCGGCGAGCGCCCATCCATCACTGCGCTGATGTGCGGCGACAGGCGCGATACAATTCTCCCGCGCCGCAACGGATGCTTTCAATCACAGCTGCGGATAACTACATCATTCCCTGGTGGCCGTCGCTCAAATTAAGACGCGGTAATCGTGAAAGAAAGATGTTGGACGCAAATTAAGCAAGGTCTCGAAAACACAACATCTGCAAGCACAGGGTCTGAGGACTGTGGCACGTGAGCAAAACCCAAAACGCTCTGTACTGGAAGACGAAGAATGGCAGTGGGGGAAAGCGAGGGACAGGTGAAGGCCGCGAGACCAGGCACTGAAGCTCACTGAGAAACAGACCTCCAGGATTTAAGCACAATGGATCTCCGGCTGAGAAACAAGCACTAACTCACCCATAAACATGCATGCGCTCACATATAAATCCATACAGACGTGTAAGCATGACCAAACACTGGAGTATCTGTGCATACACAAGCATTAACATAAATCTGCAAATCTACTTGTGGAAAGGCACAAACATAAACACACGTGTTCAACCCACACACACACACACACACACACACACACACACACACATATATATATAAATCCACATGACACAGAAGATACAGATACTTCACACAGAAGTATCTCCGCATAAATTTCCAAGTATGCTTGTAGAAAGGCACAAACATTAAAACACACACACTCACACTCTTCTGGTGTATGTCGCAGTATATAATTTCCTGAGCTCTTCTCCATGACACAGGCACCTATCACCGACTGTCTCTTTCCACAGTAATGCACAGAAAATAACACCCTCAGAAATTTAAATGGCCGGCACTTTCCCTGTTTAATCTAAACACTTAGCTGGAGTTATTTACGCTCTCCAGAGTGCATTACCCACTGAGGAAAGGAAGAGACTAAGAGCTGGGCTCTGAAAGTGCACTGGCGACAGCAGCGCCAACACAACAACACATCCAACTGCACTTCAGATGCTAATTCACCCGCAGCCCGGAGGAGCGTTCTTCAACACAACATGCAGGGAAAACCTAAAAAGCAACCCTGATGAAACACCGTTTCTCTCGGTATGGAAAAAGACCTGCTAGAACAGTGGTAGCAAACTGCGCTGCAACCCTAATAAATTCGTAGCAGGTTGCACCCATGTACAGTTTAGATAAAAACTGTGGGAGAGAAAAAACGTGGACAGTGGATCTCCAGGAACAGGACTGGTTCCATGAGTGCAGTTCCTGGTTACAGGTCATTGCCTGGATGATGTGGACACTTATGGCCACACAAGCTCAGTCTTGAGAAATTCATGCAGTCAGGTCTACACCGGGTCTGCAAAACCCAGCTGCTGGAGAACTGTGCTCCTGTAGGTTTCTACTCCACCCACAAGGCGCAACTGAACGTCAATGAACGATTCAACGAGATCTCTGCCTGTTGAGCGACGTATGCCTTGTTCGTGTGGGAGAGGAAGTCTCAGCAACCACGGTTGGGCATCATGGAGCAGGAAGACACTGCAGAGGTGCTGGCGACCGCACATGGTTGCGGTCGAGGACGGCACTCACCATTTTCTGCAGGTGCTTCTCCTTGCGAACGTCGACCATGACCATGCCCTCCTTGACCAGGCCGAGACCCACGTCCTCTTTGGAGTCGGCGAACTGCAGGGTGACGTGGGGGCAGGTGGGGCCCGAGTACTCCACGTTCAGCAGGCACTGCGTGTTCTGGATGTCCCGCACCACGCTGTCCACCACGTCTGCTCGCGCGTCCTCCTGCGGGGGGCGCCACACACAAGCAGGAGAGGAAAGGGGAGAACAGGTGAGGCCAGTGGGAGGCAATCATTAATGACACACATGAAACCGCAGACTGGCACAAACATGAATGCCTGAACCCAAATACCCAAACACGAGCACACAGGGCACGCCCACGCCTGCAGACTCAAATAAAGAGTAAGACCACATCACACTGCAGCCCTCCCGCTGCACCCAACACCATGACACGTCTCCACGGCAACCATACATGCAGCTGTCCTTGGAAGAGACAAGGGAGCAGAATAATTAAACAAGGCTCCTTCTCAGAGTTTGTGCGATGCGTTCAGCATCAGGGAGTGAGCTTCACTTCGCAGGGGTCGTCTCCTCTTAGCCTCCCCGCCGAGAACACGACAGAGCTGGTGACGCATTTGCCCAGGCTCTGCTACTCGCTGCATTGTGTACCCGCTGTCGTGGGCATCTGACTGCTAACATGCTAACCTCCTGCTCCCCTTGAATAAAAACTACAGCAGTGACCCTCCACACTGATGTCACAGAGCCAGGGGCAGGGACTCTGAGAGAAAAGACCATTTATGGAGAGATGGAGAAAGACCGAAACAGAATACCTGTAAAAACTACCTGCCCACTCACTGGACTAAACCCATACCTCTTCCCAGCTGGAGAGAGGAGACAGAAAATGACACGTCACAATGCCAGAATGAGCTCACGGGGAAGGTTGAACATCTCCCTCCTCTCTCCAACAGTGTACAGGGGACAGGAAGTGACATCACCAGGCAGAAAACTTACATCTTGCGGGACCTGGATGTAGGCGAAGGTGTACTCGGTGGCCTGCGCGGGCAGGGTCCGGACGTTGAAGGCGGGTCGAGAGCGATGCCAGGCGAGTGGACGGGACAATCTCCCTCTGCGGAGGAACAAGGCGTTAGCACATTAGAATTAGCATGTTGGCATTCTTATGTTTGGCCCCATCAGCCAGGACAGGACTCTACCAGCACAGACATACTGGAGGGGTGGAGGTCCTTCCCAAGGCCTTCAGAGACAGAGAGAGAGAACAAAGTTCACCTACTGATGCACAATACGGCCAATACGTCTAAACCGGGCCCAACCCAAGGGACAAACTCACGAACACTGCAGCTGTCACAGTTACTCAGGTTACAGAATTATCATGCAGCGGTGATTCCGCTCCAATGTACCGCTGCACGCCACTCACTAAGTGCACCGCGGCTGCATTTCGATTCCAGTCAGAGAGCGGTGAGGAAAATGGGAAGAGACAGTGAGAGTCAACAAGGTCGCGAAGCAAAGGAGCAAAGGTGTAGAAACAAAGAGGGAATTGAGGAGAGCGCGATTAAAGGAGAGAGAGAGAGAGACGATGCCGAAACAAATCCTGTTACACACAGAACATCATTACGCCCTTACTTTGAGCCAAAAGGGGGAAGAGGCGCAGGAATGCTAAAAAGAAATGATTAAAAAAAGTCGGCGAAGCCTCCAGGCAGGTGCGGTACGAGCCCCCGACTCCTGCGTCAGGCTGGACTGCGGCCTCTGCACGGCAGGTAGTCTGATACTCAATTATGTCAGCTCTGAGCCCAGAGAGAGCCGGCTCGCCTAAAACTCCCCGAGACCTGAACGAGAGCGCGCCCGTCTCCCGAAGCACGCATCGCCTCTCGCCCCACACCGCGGGTCGCTAACGGCCGGGCGGAGCAGCTTATCGGGATTTTTGCAAGCTCCGGCACGGAGGGTGAAATGAGAAACCCGTCTCGCGACCGCAGTGGTTTGCCGAATCGATCAGGGCTTGTGAAAATGTGAACGGCCGACTTTGACAGAGAGGAAGGAACTGGCTCAATGTGATTCAGTCTTTTACTGTGTGCTGGAGGGGATGCACGCACGGGCTAAACAAACTTCACTGTGTGTATGTATGTGTGTGTGTCAGTGTGAGACAGCGAGTATCTGTCTGTGTGTGAAACTGCGACAGTGTACGTGATTGTACGAGACCGTATGTGTGTGTGAGACTGCGACACTGTATGTGACTGCATGAGACTAAGTGTGTGTGTGTGTGTGTGTGTGTGTATGAGTGACTCAGACAGTGAGCACATGTCCGTGTTAGATTAGATAGTTAGTGTGTGTTTGTGTGTGCGACTCTGGGAGAGTGCTTGTGTGCCTGAGAGAGACTGTGCATGTGTGTGTACGCGTGCATGTGTTATCTGCGCGCGCGCGGTAGATGTACCTGAGGCCATATGCACGAAGGGAACAGGCCCTGCAGCTCATCCCGTCAATGGCAGCTAACGGCATATCTGTGCACCAAAAGCACGCTGCCCTGTCCCACCAGCCTCAAACAACAGCTTCAAGAGATGCCGACACTAAGACCTGTCAATCACTCTCCTCACACTCTCTACACTGAAGCACCAGACACCCAAAGGAGCCAAAGCGCTACTGTTTGTTGTTGCCTCTTTTTGTTTGGTCTCTCACTCACTGGCCAGAACGAGTCAGAGAGAGAAAGATAGACAAACAGGGAGAGAGAGAGAGAGAGAGAGAGAGAGAGAGAGAGAGAGAGAGAGAGAGAGAGAGAGAGAGAGAAGCATGTAATGCCTTTCCTCCCAGAGACCAACAGGATATTCTTCAGCATCTCAGCCACACTTCCTGTACGAATAAGTGTAGGAGAGGAAGTGAGTTTGGGGGGGGTTAAGTGCTCAGTCCATGCAACTAAACCAACATGCCAGACTCTCACAAAATCTTAATGGTCCAAGTTGGAGGTTAATAAGCTTGACATGTCTGACGAGTAAATTATTTAACTGCGTGTAAACAGGAATTTATCTCCATGATATATTCTGATAGCGCAGTTAAAGCGAGCCACTGAGTAATGGACCCGGCTATTCTTTTAATCTATTGGCCCGACGACGTTGTTTGCATATCGTTACCGAAAAAAGTCGCCGCCGTTCGCAGGGCGATATTTTAAAGCGCCGTTAGAGATGATGAAATTAGTTTTTACGCTGGCGTCTCATGGCAGGTCATAATTTAGAGGGATATTTCGTGTTCACCGAAAGAACAACAGTCCCTTGACGACACTTCCTTTAACGTGCCGTGTCGTGAATTTCAGCCGAGGCATATTATTCAATTCCCCATGACGGCAGCCAAACCGAGCAGATTTAACAGGGACGGGTCCCAGAAACATCTTTCCGACACCACGACACGGGGCTTAACAAGTTCACTGTCTGAGCGGGTAAGGTCCAATCACATCAAAACCCGACGACATGATGTTTAAACATGTCAGGACGCAAATGGAACGGTCTCAAGGGGGCGCAATGCCCTGGGTCTTTAACGTGGACAAGAACATGATGGCTTTTCATTATGCAACAGAGTTGTAGCCTAGAATCCTCAGGATGGGAGCATTTCTTTGCTCTTCATTGGCATGAGAGTGTTGCGATATTGCTCCAGTAACCCCTGGATTACGCCCCCCCCCCCCAGATGGCACAGCATCCCAATCAGAACACAGACTCCTGCACTGATACTAAATACATTTTCAGGAGCAAATGCCCCAAAATCACTGCTCTGTGGAGCCCTAGTAAATGTTTGAGTTTATTGCGGCGGTATCTCCTTTCTTTTCATAAAGGATGGTTCAGTGAACCCTGTGCTAAAGGTGATAACTTCCTGGGCATTGAAACACCTTCCTGTCACATTCAGAGCATTCCAAAAACTCAATATGGCTGCCACGTTCGTAAATCTAAATCTTTTCAAGTCATTTTCTTGATGTTATGAACTTTCCTGAGCAAAAATAAAGGCTATTGAAACGCAGCCAGTGTCTGGGTTTATGACTGCTGATGGGGGAGTTTTTACCCAGCTTTACTCCAGGAGAGTGTCCACTGTTCTGGGGAGCGAGGAGCAGAGAGGGGTGGCATTTGGGGCTAGAGGGAGGGGAAGCATGGCTCTGGTGCGGCACACTGGGGGAGTCGGAAATCTTGGATTCAGAGCAGCGGAAAAAAGCCATTTAAGCAGCTGCTGCAGGGAAACACGTCTGTGCTGAGTGCACGCACGCACACATGCACACGCACACACACACACACACACACAGGGACCAACAGAAACTGCCTCACTGCTGTGTGCAAGCTTCCTACAGGGAATCAAGATTTACAGAGACATTGCTCTGTCAACCAATACTTAGAATAAAAGCAAGATCAAACACCCTGGCATTAGGTACTGAGAGCGCAGGCTGGCATGACTATCAAGAAGAGAGAAGCTTCAATTACCACTGAACACACTCTTAAATGAGCACTATCACAAGTCTAAATTGAATGTAGATCAAGCCTCTGAATTCTAAAAGAATTCTAAAATGCTAAAAGCCCTGAGAAGTCGCTAAAAAGCTGGTAAAAGCCATTGCATGCTTTCCACAGGACTGACTTGCAAGCTAAGCCGTAGAGCAATTTAATATGATATTAATATATAAGGTAGTAGCACAGTCCAAATCTTGTAGTCTTTTATCCCAGATGACATGGACCAAGGTCGAATTTCAATGCAACATAAAATGCATTCTCCAGCTACACACACAGCAGTGAGAGCAGATGTTCATGGCCATGGGTAACTAACTCGGAGAATTGCTCCTAACTTTGAGAACACGTTCTTCAGTTGTACGTACATATTGTACATTGCTTTGGATAAAAGACTGCTATAAAAATGGAATGTCGTGCAATATTTTCCGGGGCAAACAAGAGGTCATTTATGATGACAAAAGAACTGACACGACGAGCCACACACAGGCAGAGGGAATACTCACATTTCCGTAGTCAATGTAGAACACGTGGACTTTAGCTGGAGATTCCACCTTCTCAACCCGTGCTCTGTACCTTTAATATGAAAGAGGGAGACAGAGAGAGGGAAAGAGGGAGAGAGAGAGAGAGAGAGAGAGAGGGAGGGAGAAAGGGCAAGAGAAGGAGAGAGCGAGGAAGAGAAAATTAATTCTCATTTCCTGAGGGACACACGGTTCAGTGCAGATGTCCACCCCAATCACCAGTGCAGGAGATAAATATACAACGGAAGGGGAAATGAGGGTCAAAGGTGACCAGTGCTGAGGACGGAGGGCAGACTGGAACTGGTGACAAGCCCCACTCAACCCAACCCATGCCAACCTAAATCAACCCAACCCAGGTCAAAACCAACCCAGCCTGTGACCAACACCCCCTTCTCAGGCAGCAAGCTGATGATCTCAGCCAGTATTCCAGCAGAAGGCCGACACCTTCACCCGAGCGGAGATATAATATATTAGTACATTTCCATAAAAAAGCTCCCCGGCTGCTGAAGATCACTGGGACGAGAGGACGGACCATCGCAGCGCACCAATGAGCAGCAGATCCCCACGGAAGGGCTAGGGATTCATTAAACATTCATGCGCCCCCAAATCTGCCTCAGCCGATTCGGCACCGAGCCGGGATTCAACATGGAGGCATCCTGCACTGATGAGCTGCTGGAGTTAAACCTCCGCTGCATGAAGTTACTGTACTGAACACAGCTCGGGTGTGTGAGGCCTCTTTACTGGGGTTACTGTACTGAACACAGCTCAGGTGTGTGTGAGGCCTCTTTACTGGGGTTACTGTACTGAACACAGCTCGGGTGTGTGAGGCCTCTTTACTGGGGTTACTGTACTGAACACAGCTTGTGTGTGTGAGGCCTCTTTACTGGGGTTACTGTACTGAACACAGCTCAGGTGTGTGAGGCCTCTTTACTGGGGTTACTGTACTGAACACAGCTCGGGTGTGTGAGGCCTCTTTACTGGGGTTACTGTACTGAACACAGCTCGTGTGTGTGAGGCCTCTTTACTGGGGTTACTGTACTGAACACAGCTCAGGTGTGTGAGGCCTCTTTACTGGGGTTACTGTACTGAACACAGCTCAGGTGTGTGAGGCCTCTTTACTGGGGTTACTGTACTGAACACAGCTCAGGTAGGTGTGTGAGGCCTCTTTACTGGGGTTACTGTACTGAACACAGCTCGGGTGTGTGAGGCCTCTTTACTGGGGTTACTGTACTGAACACAGCTCGGGTGTGTGAGGCCTCTTTACTGGGGTTACTGTACTGAACACAGCTCAGGTGTGTGAGGCCTCTTTACTGGGGTTACTGTACTGAACACAGCTCAGGTGTGTGAGGCCTCTTTACTGGGGTTACTGTACTGAACACAGCTCAGGTGTGTGAGGCCTCTTTACTGGGGTTACTGTACTGAACACAGCTCAGGTGTGTGAGGCCTCTTTACTGGGGTTACTGTACTGAACACAGCTCAGGTGTGTGAGGCCTCTTTACTGGGGTTACTGTACTGAACACAGCTCAGGTGTGTGAGGCCTCTTTACTGGGGTTACTGTACTGAACACAGCTCAGGTGTGTGAGGCCTCTTTACTGGGGGTAACTGTACTGAACACAGCTCAGGTGTGTGAGGCCTCTTTACTGGGGTTACTGTACTGAACACAGCTCAGGTGTGTGAGGCCTCTTTACTGGGGTTACTGTACTGAACACAGCTCAGGTGTGTGAGGCCTCTTTACTGGGGTTACTGTACTGAACACAGCTCAGGTGTGTGAGGCCTCTTTACTGGGGTTACTGTACTGAACACAGCTCCTCTTTAGGGGTTACTGTGTGTGAGGCCTCTTTACTGGGGGTTACTGTACTGAACACAGCTCAGGTGTGTGAGGCCTCTTTACTGGGGTTACTGTACTGAACACAGCTCAGGTGTGTGAGGCCTCTTTACTGGGGTTACTGTACTGAACACAGCTCAGGTGTGTGAGGCCTCTTTACTGGGGTTACTGTACTGAACACAGCTCAGGTGTGTGAGGCCTCTTTGAACACAGCTCAGGTGGGGCCTTACTGGGGTTACTGTACTGAACACAGCTCAGGGTGTGTGAGGCCTCTTTACTGGGGTTACTGTACTGAACACAGCTCAGGTGTGTGAGGCCTCTTTACTGTACTGAACACAGCTCAGGTGTTGAGGCCTGTTTACTGGGGTTACTGTACTGAACACAGCTCAGGTGTGTGAGGGGGTTACTTTACTGAACACAGCTCAGGTGTGTGGGTTACTGTACTGAACACAGCTCAGGTGTGAGGCCTCTTTACTGGGGTTACTGTAACTGAACACAGCTTACTGGTGCTCAGTGTGTGAGGCCTCTTTACTGGGGTTACTGTACTGAACACAGCTCAGGGTGTGTGAGGCCTCTTTACTGGGGTTACTGTACTGAACACAGCTCGTGTGTGTGAGGCCTCTTTACTGGGGTTACTGTACTGAACACAGCTCAGGTGTGTGAGGCCTCTTTACTGGGGTTACTGTACTGAACACAGCTCAGGTGTGGAGAGGGGTTACTTTACTGAACACAGCTCAGGTTACTGTACTGAACACAGCTGTACTGAACACAGCTCAGGTGTGAGGCCTCTTTACTGGGGTTACTGTACTGAACACAGCTCAGGTGTGTGTGAGGCCTCTTTACTGGGGTTACTGTACTGAACACAGCTCAGGTGTGTGAGGGGTTACTCTTTAACACAGCTCAGGGGGCCTCTTACTGTACTGAACACAGCTCGGTGTGTGAGGCCTCTTTTACTGGGGTTACTGTACTGAACACAGCTCAGGTGTGTGTGGGCCTCTTTACTGGGGTTACTGTACTGAACACAGCTCTGAACACAGGGTGTGTGAGGCCTCTTTACTGGTGTGTGTGTGAGGCCTCTTTACTGGGGTTACTGTACTGAACACAGCTCAGGTGTGTGAGGCCTCTTTACTGGGGTTACTGTACTGAACACAGCTCAGGTGTGTGAGGCCTCTTTACTGGGGTTACTGTACTGAACACAGCTCAGGTGTGTGAGGCCTCTTTACTGGGGTTACTGTACTGAACACAGCTCGGGTGTGTGAGGCCTCTTTACTGGGGTTACTGTACTGAACACAGCTCAGGTGTGTGAGGCCTCTTTACTGGGGTTACTGTACTGAACGCAGCTCGGGTGTCAGGCCTCTTTACTGGGGTTACTGTACTGAACACAGCTCGGGTGTGTGAGGCCTCTTTACTGGGGTTACTGTACTGAACACAGCTCCTCTTTACTGGGGTGTGTGAGGCCTCTTTACTGGGGTTACTGTACTGAACACAGCTCTGTACTGGGTGTGTGAGGCCTCTTTGTACTGCTCAGGTGTGTGAGGCCTACTGTACTGAACACAGCTCGGGTGTGTGAGGCCTCTTTACTGGGGTTACTGTGAACACAGCTCAGGTGTGTGAGGCCTCTTTACTGGGGTTACTGTACTGAACACAGCTCAGGTGTGTGAGGCCTCTTTACTGGGGTTACTGTACTGAACACAGCTCAGGTGTGTGAGGCCTCTTTACTGGGGTTACTGTACTGAACACAGCTCAGGTGTGTGAGGCCTCTTTACTGGGGTTACTGTACTGAACACAGCTCGGGTGTGTGAGGCCTCTTTACTGGGGTTACTGTACTGAACACAGCTCAGGTGTGTGAGGCCTCTTTACTGGGGTTACTGTACTGAACACAGCTCGGGTGTGTGAGGCCTCTTTACTGGGGTTACTGTACTGAACACAGCTCGTGTGTGTGAGGTTGTGAGGCCTCTTTACTGGGGTTACTGTGTGAGGCCTCTTTACTTACTGAACACAGCTCAGGTGTGTGAGGCCCTCTTTACTGGGGTAACACAGCTGGGGGCCTCTTTACTGGGGTTACTGTACTGAACACAGCTCAGGTGTGTGAGGCCTCTTTACTGGGGTTACTGTACTGAACACAGCTCGTGTGTGAGGCCTCTTTACTGGGGTTACTGTACTGAACACAGCTCAGGTGTGTGTGGGGCCTGTACTTTACTGGGGTTACTGTACTGAACACAGCTCGGGTGTGTGAGGCCTCTTTACTGGGGTTACTGTACTGAACACAGCTCGGGTGTGTGAGGCCTCTTTACTGGGGTTACTGTACTGAACACAGCTCGGGTGTGTGAGGCCTCTTTACTGGGGTTACTGTACTGAACACAGCTCAGGTGTGTGGCCTCTTTACTGGGGTTAGGCACAGCTCTTTACTGTACTGAACACATGGGGTGTGTGAGGCCTCTTTACTGGGGTTGTGTGACTGTTACTGTAAACACAGCTCAGGTGTGTGAGGCCTCTTTACTGAACACAGCTGGGGTTACTTTACTGGGGTTACTGTACTGAACACAGCTCAGGTGTGTGAGTGAGGTACTGAACCTCTTTGTGAGGCCTGGGGGTTACTGTACTGAACACAGCTCAGGTGTGTGAGGCCCTCTTTGAACACAGCTCAGGGTTACTGTACTGAACCTCTTTACTGGGGTTACTGTACTGAACACAGCTCAGGTGTGTGAGGCCTGGGGTTACTGTACTGAACACAGCTCAGGTTGTGAGGCCTCTTTACTGGGGTTACTGTACTGAACACAGCTCGGTGTGTGAGGCCTCTTTACTGGGGTTACTGTACTGAACACAGCTCCAGGTGTTTACTGTACTGAACACAGCTCAGGTGTGTGAGGCCTCTTTACTGGGGTTACTGGTGTGTGAGGCCTACTGAACACAGCTCAGGTGTGTGAGGCCTCTTTACTGGGGTTACTGAACACAGCTCAGGTGTGTGAGGCCTCTTTACTGGGGTTACTGTACTGACACAGCTCAGGTGTGTGTTACTGGCCTCTTTACACAGCTCAGGGGTTACTGGGGTGTACTGAACACAACTCAGGTGTGTGAGGCCTCTTTACTGGGGTTACTGTACTCAACACACAGCTGTGGTGTGTACTGAGGCCTCTTTACTGGGGTTGCTGTACTGGGGTTACTGTACTGAACACAGCTCAGGTGTGTGAGGCCTCTTTACTGGGGTTACTGTACTGAACACAGCTCAGGTGTGTGAGGCCTCTTTACTGGGGAACTGCAGTCTGCATTGCTACCTACAGCCACCCTCCTGAGGGCATAATAAAGGTCTCTGGTGCTCGTCGGGAAATCGTACTGAAAGGATTGGAAGTTCACTGTTATTTCTCTCCATGATTTCTCCAGATGTTCATCAGAAGGGGAGCTAGACACGCCCGGATACCTCTAAACGAGGGACCCCTTTCACCCGATTCACTCACTCGCCCTGCGGTCCCGCCCCAAACGGGGTCACCGGAAAGGTTTCACCCCTCTCCTGACGCCCCACGCACACCCTACCGGCTCCAAAGCTTCGCCCGGCTCAGGCACAGCTCGTCCCTTGCTTCTCTCTCCTGACATTAACCTGAGGGCCTGAGCCCAAAGTCCCATCTGCATTTTATTTATTTATTTATATTTAAGTGTCCCATAAAGCACGGCGGGGCATCGAGCGGAGCACAGGTGAAGCGGTGAATAAAGTCGTCCCCGCGGTCAGGCTTATTTACGGCCCGGCGAGAGGTGTAGCGGTGAGCTGGGCGGAGAGGCGCCTTCGCCAGTCCTCCGAAACGACCATCCATCAGGCCCCAACCCTGCGCATCCAGGAAATTAAACACAGGGCTCCGCCGAGGGATGGGAGGAGAGAGGAGGTGGGGATAAAATCTCTGAAAGGCAACGGTCAAAATATTCCAGGAATAAGACCCGAAAAGCAAAATAAATAAATGACGCGGGGAAAAGGCGAGCATGATGATTGGATGAGGCTTGTGTGATTCATCGGCCTGGTTGTCCTCACTCCAACTTACGCCCGTCCCATTGGGCGACCATGCCCAGTGCTGTCATGGCAACTACTGATGGTGGCAGACCTGCGGGTGGGCGGTGTGGGTGGGGGCAAAGTTCACACAGAGTTGCCCCCGAGAGCTTTATTCCTGAAGTCTCCCCATCTCAGGCGCAACAAATTCAATTTCTTTTTTCCATCCTATTCATTTGGAAGCTGCTACCGTGACGAAACTTTCAGCAGTGAAACTAATACCCCAACCGCACACATTTTTCATTTATTTATTATTTTAAACCAAGGAACAAAAGGTGAAAAGTGCCCCCACGTCAGAGGCACTGAAGTTTCTGAAAAGCGGTAACTTTCCAGCCGAAAGTCGGGACAGCCGTAAGCAGGAGAAAATATTAAATGGAACCTTGAGAACCATATATATATATTTATATATATATATACACAAAATTCAAGGGAGAATTTGAGCTTCTCATAAATACTGATGGGCCATTTCAGGACAGTTCAGAGGTTTACAGCATCTCTCTGTCGTCACACAACAGGCTACAGAAGTTCTCTTGGCTCGAGATGGAAACTGGCCCCACAGACTGTACCCCTGCCTCTCTCCGGCGACGTTATTTATGGAGGGAACAGACTCTGTGTCATCCCATCGAGCGCCGTAATTTATCATCTCCATCATGACCGTTCATTACGAGGACGTGTGCGAACTTAAAACGCGACGGGTACTGCCTCGTCTTTCAAAAGGTCTCCTAATGGTGGAATCCAACTTTAAAATGGCGCTCGTACCCTTCACTCCAGACAAGTTCATGAGCTGTGAAGTTTGGTCAAAAACAAACAAAGGCATGCGGTCGTTCAACAAAACGGAGATGTGTGCGACATCACGAGGCAGTCTGCCAAACCGCTTTACAAAAGTTAATACCGTAAAGGTCAGATTGCTCAGAGTCCCAAACAAACTTTAAAACCTCCACCAACATGCAGGGACAATCATGGGACAAACTGATCGAGACAGCAAACTTTCTCCACACAGCAGGGGGCGCAGTTCTTACCATTCTCCGTCTGCAAATTTGGAGATGCAGTAGTCCCCACGGCGTGGCATGTAGGACCCCTCCACTGGCGGGTGGGCTGCGATCTCCGCCCTCATGGTCTCCATCATGTTCTCCAGCTGCGCCCCTGCAGACACACAAGGGCGGGAGGGCGGAGGTGAGAGATGCAGGATGGTAATTACAGCTGACGTTCTGGTGCGGTGATGATGGTCACAAGCCCCAGAAAGGTACAACACAGTGCAAATAGTTCATTGTTATGCCTCTGCCTGCCATAGCTCCCAGCGCCGTCAGAGATGGACAAGGAGGGCAAATAAGGGGAGATGTTGGAGTGCCGCTAACAGCTGGAGCTCAGCACACTCACCTGCTCAGACCAGAGCTTCGGCTGGACTCATTTAAGGGTTGCAAACGAGGAGGAACTGTCCACATGCATTATAAACTCCAGCCAGAAGATCCAGGTAATCGCAACCTGGGTGGACCTTTAAAACAAGGAGCTGCCCAAACCTGTTCCCATTCAGGTTAATTTAAGCCGTCATCTCTACTCTCA
Source organism: Gymnothorax javanicus (assembly GCA_029692085.1). NCBI lineage: Eukaryota > Metazoa > Chordata > Actinopteri > Anguilliformes > Muraenidae > Gymnothorax > Gymnothorax javanicus. The sequence continues at coordinate 21,865,118 of CM056212.1, read as the reverse complement.
TTCCACACATTCACAGCTCAGGAATAAGGGCTGCACTGGCTGGATTCAGTGCGCTTTTGCATTTTTGTGTGCAGTGAAGACGGCAGATCAGCAGGAACAGCCGAGTTGGGCAGCCGTGAACTTAAGCCACATGAGCAGTGGATGGAAGGCAGGTAGAGACAGGTTTATCAGCTTCAGTTCAGGAGGCTACAAGTTTGAAAACTCAAAAAGGGGGAAAAGGCTTGGTGTTACAATCAGCAAACATCAATTTAAAAGGAACAGAGCATCAACCCTTAAGATTGATGAATGTGCAGGGCACGTATATTACAAAATAATGGACATGCTCACATTTGACAGGAGGGATGACAGTGACTCCTGAGGTTCTATCATTATACCAGCTGTCAGATAAGCACCAAGCCTATGGGGCCGAATTTCCAGGGTCTGTCATTTCCCTGACCCCCCCACCCACCCACATTCAATCAAACTTTCACATTCGTGTCAATCTGTTATGGGTTTTACGCTACCATTTCCCCTCTCGGCAATCTAAAGTGTCAAAGGTTTCCCAATAAAATAACGTCATATTTCTGTCTGCAAGCTCACCGGCCTATCAAGCATGATGGAACCTATCCCTCGGACACATCTGCAATGAGGCAATGATGATCTCACGCTTTTATAATTTTTTCCTTAATGCCTTTGCCTTTTTGTCTCTCAGATATGTTATACACCCAATACAAAAAAAAAAAAAAAAAAAAACACACTCAAAGAATAGGGCAAGGTGGAGGACTGATATTAAATCGAAATTCGAGTGTAAGGGGAGAGAAATGAACCGCCTGAGTGAAGTCACCACAGAACAAGAGCCTGATGGGGCATCTCAGGAACTAGTACTGGCTATCTTAGCATTATTGTTATTATTATTATTATTATTGCCAATGCCAAAGCAAGTTATCAACAAATCACCCATCGACTGTTTCCTGCAAGCAGAAAATCAATTAGAAAAAACAGCATTGGTGATACAAAGTCGAACACAGCTCAATTTTTTACATTTAGAATAAGCTGGCTATTGAAGACTGATGACATAAATCAAGTTGAACAACCAGATTCATGAGTAAAGAAGGATGTTGTATGATCAAAGTAACTTTATTCCTGCAGGCCACAGAGAAATCTTGTTGGGTATCAGCCATTTTAGAGGAGATGCACCCAGGAATCAGTCATTCAGAGGAACCAAGGCTGTATAATCATTTTTACCTGCGTCGCCGAAGGCAGCAGGTCTAGGAATGGCTTTTTCACTTCCGGACCCGAACTCCGAAAAATGCTTGGAGGACAAAAATCTCTTGGGAGAGCGCCAAACTCATCAAATAGAGCGGGTGAATTTTTGTTGTCCATTGTCCGTCCGTCATTCCGTCCATCCATCCGTCCGAAGTAATGACGTTATCGAGATAACTCAAAAAAAAAAATTGGCTCAGGAAGTTGTCATTTGGTATGATGATGTATCTTCACCCAAGGCAGGTCGCTATTGAAAATGGGCACGCTGCATCAAAATCCAAGATGGCCGCCGCCGTTTTTGTAAAAACGATGTTATCGCGATAACGCGAAAAATAAGTGTCGGTCTAATTTGGTATGCTGATGTATCTTGACCTAAGGCAGGTCGCTATAGAAAATGACCGTGCTGCATCAAAATACAAGATGGCCGCCACCATTTCTGTAAAAACAACGTTATCAAGATAAAGTGAAAAATATGTGTCGTAGGAAGTTCTGATTTGGTATGCTGTTGTATCTTGAACTAAGGCAGGTCGCTATTGAAAATGGCCACGCTGCATCAAAATCCAAGGTGGCCACCACCATCATTATAAAAAACGACGTTATCGAGATAACGTGAAAAATATGCGTCGGAGCAAGTTCTGATTAGGTATGCTGATGTATCTTGACCTAAGCCAGGTCACTATTGAAAATGGCCACGCTGCATCAAAATCCAAGATGGCCGCCACTGTTTTTGTAAAAACAACCTTATCGAGATAACGCGAAAAATATGTGTCGTAGGAAGTTCTGATTTGGTATGCTGATGTATCTTGAACTAAGGCAGGTCGCTATTGAAAATGGCCACGCTGCATCAAAATCCAAGGTGGCTGCCGCCATCATTATAAAAAACGACGTTATCGAGATAACGTGAAAAATATGCGTCGGAGCAAGTTCTGATTAGGTATGCTGATGTATCTTGACCTAAGCCAGGTCACTATTGAAAATGGCCACGCTGCATCAAAATCTAAGATGGCCGCCACTGTTTTTGTAAAAACAACCTTATCGAGATAACGCGAAAAATAAGTGTCGTAGGAAGTTCTAATTTGGTATGCTGATGTATTTTCACCTAAGGCAGTTTGCTTTTGAAAATGGGCGCGCTGCGTTAAAATCCAAGATGGCCGCCGCCATTTTTGTAAAAATGACATTATCGAGATAACGCGAAAAATATGTCATCAGAAGTTCTCATTTGGTATGCTGATGTATTTTCACCTAAGGCAGTTCGCTATTGAAAATGGCTGCGCTGCATCAAAATCCAAGATGGCCGCCACCATTTTTGTAAAAACAACTTTATCGAGATAACACAAAAAATATGTGTCCTAGGAAGTTCTGATTTGGTATGCTGATGTATCTTGACCTAAGGCAGGTCGCTATTGAAAATGGCCACATTGCATCAAAATCCAAGATGGCCGCTGCCGGTTTTGTAAAAACGACGTTATCGAGATAACGTGAAAAATAAATGGCCTAGGAACTTTTAATTTGGTATGCTGGTGCATCTTCACCTATTGCATATTCTTATTGAAAATTATATCAACATCAAAATCCAAGATGGCCACCAAACGATGTTATCGAGATAACTCGCAAAATAAGTGGCTGACCCAAGGCAGGTCATTATTGAAGATGAGTGTGCTACGCCAAAATCCTTTCCAGTTTATCTTTTCCATATGGCTGCATCTATCCATCCTCATCGCGTCATCATCTTCAGAACAATTCACCATCACTCAATCAATGCAAATTTTATTCATTAAAGCATACTTCTACATAACATCCGCGCAGCGACGCAGGTTCAGTGACTTCGCACTTGTCACACTGAGGCCTGGCAGCAGTTCAGCTTGGGGGAGGCGGGATTCAAGGTGAAATGAAGCTCGCCATGTTTGGAACGTGGTGGGTCAATCGTGATGCTGAAATCAATTTAAATGGGTTTCCTCATGTACGGAAAACACACCGAGCCACAGGGCAGTGTGACTTTAAAAGCACTGAGATGGCACACCCTTTCGTCGACTATCCATACTCGTCTTCTGAGCGTGAAAATACACTCACCTACTGAATATTTCATTTGTATTGAAAACACACCAGGCTAACGGCTAAGCGCTTGTTTAAGCACATTACACGGCGCCTGTGACGCATGCCGGAGGGCACTCGTTTTTAATGCCAGTACCTTAATTATCACGATGCAAGCTTGCGGGCACTCGCGTTTTTAAGCCGGTACCTTAATTATCGCAGTGGCAGCGCTAAGCACTCTGCCACAGAGTGAAGGAGACTTAAAAACACAGCCTGTCTGGCAGGGGGAGGGAAATGAGATCCTGCTTTCCGTACAGACCTCAGGCCCGTCACTGGGACAGAAAATGCCAATGAGGCTGCATTCATGAGAGGGCCACTTGGTTTAGTGCAAAGATATTCTACTCTCCGCGCACAGCAAACACACTGAACTATTACTGCAGCAGAACTGGGAACACAGATAATCCTGGAGAAAAATGTTAACAGGCTCCTATAGAGGTCGAAAGACCAAATAGCACTTCTGAAGGAGATCAAAAAAAAAAAAAGGAAAAAACACTGATTGCCAAAAGCAGAGCATTCCAGGATTTTTTAAGTTACTCCAAGCAGAAATTAACTCCACACCCAGACTGACTCAAATACAGTCCATTTGCACCTTTGGCATCCTGCTTTGGCCAAGGAATTCCCGTTCCCACTTTTTGTGCTAAGCAGTGAATAAGCGCTGCCCAGAGACATGAAAACAAGCTTGATACAATGCCAGGGATATTACAGCGAAGCTGAACGACGACAGGATCGGGTAAAAGATCCGCACCGAAATGCCGATCTCTCTTGGATTGTCACCTGCGCCAAAACCGCTGGAGCCTTCTGGCCGTTTGCGCCATCTGCTGCCAAATTATTTGTCTAATTAAGAAAGTTTGAGTCTGTTTGCAGAGTCCGCCGAGATCTTATTAAATAATGAACGCGGTGAGCGAGTTCCTCGGAATGGCGTAATTGCAGAAGCAGAATGGAATCACTTCATTTAACCCAATTAATATCAGCCCCTCTCATTACATGTGTTGGGAGAGTGGGGAGGGGGGGGCACCATTAAGTTCAATTTGCAGAGTAAACAGGAAACAAGTTTGAGCTGTAAAAGAGATTAGAGACATCGGGAGGTAATTTCTCAAGCAGGGAAATTCCACCTGATTTAGTCAATTGTTTTATGCAAAAAGGACTGGGGAGAATTCATTCTCTCTCGCCTCCAGTGCACTCGCAATATCACAGCTACTTCCGAGTTACCCCCCCTCACACCTACGGCCCACCTCTTAAAAAATGAAGTACTGTTGAGACACTCGGGTTATTACAATCGTAAAATATGCAATAAAGCTCTTGTCTCCAGTCGTGCCCACCCGATTCTTCTGAATGCGTCTTTATTGCGTTTTATTTATTTATATTTCATCGTCCAACTTTGCGTTAATAAATTAGCGTGGGGATAGCCCCTAGATTTAGAATGAGTCAATTTGGAAGGAAACGTCCATTACGACGTGCCGTAAATCAGCCAGAACGGTTACGATCTTCCCTGCACGAGAGAATAAAATCAATTTAAAAATGCATAAAAAGTATATGTTCCTGCAACAACCAATCAGATGGCCCGTTATTGAAGAGCGATGACTGATGAGCCGATCTGACCAATGGGAGCCCATTCTTCTTGGGAGAGCGATGGTTGCACTGCTGGGCATTGTACAATGGCAGCAGGACTGATTGCCAGAAAAATAGACCATTTTAGGCCCATATTGTACAAAAGAGGACGACTTCAGTGCAGACAAGAGGCATTTGAGTCAACTGCAACCGAGAATACAGGCTCTACAACAAAGATAATCCATGATAATTCACATCTTTAAAAGCACTGCTTCAAAGATGAGGTTGACTCACGTTAGTGTCTAAAAATGCAACAAGACAGACTAAAAGAATATAAAGACTTGATGACAACATATTACAAAAGGGAGAGATAGGAAGATATGACTATCCTTTGCAGGTAGAGGAACAGCAACTCAGAAGTATAGGCAGTGATAGCTTTAGCAATTTTCTTGTGAGGCACTTCCCCAAGAGATACTAATATCAGGAAGTCCAAATAAAAAAAGCAGTGATTGCAGCCATTTTTCAATATAAAATGACTGATTAGGCAGCTGATGATAATGGGCAATTACTGTCAATCACGACAGCAAAACTGGCGGCTTTTTTTAATGAAAATATGTAATGGGTAATCAGGCAGGGCAAACATATCCTCTGGCACAAAAGGCAACTGACTCACGGTGATTAAAAAATAATAAAAAATATAAATGGTAAGAAAGAGGCCAGTGCACATTAGCAAAAAGAACAGGATGATTCTGCATCCATATCTGAAGGGCATCGGAGTGTGTACAGATTTAGCCTATAGAAACAGCCCCAGACGCCGAACCGCACTGATCATCTCTAAGCCATATAACAGTTCCCCCCACCCCAGTAATCTGATGGCGACATGGCAAAGGCCTCGGCGATAAATCACAGCCAGCTTTGAAGCCCGCGCATTCGGCTAAATTGCAAAACTGATTTCTTAGATGATTAAAATCACATTTTGGACAGCGATGCGTGTTACAATAATGCAGCAATTAGAGAAAGTTCTCACAGGATCCCCTCGATCTGTAAATTCAGGCTCGCATCAGCAGCGTCTAAACTAAAGGGAGCGCACCAGCGGATCCAGTTTCCTGCCATGAAAATGGAAAGTAATCCATTTTCAAAGTCTCCCAGTAGACTTATGATTCCTTGCTTTCCTGAGATTCTACGAGAATTAAGTTATCAGGAAACTCTTACAAAGACAATAACATTGCAAAATCGGCCTATTTTGATGGCATTTACAGTTAAATATTCATACGACGAGATTGTTGCTGTTCTCAGATGTCATGATATTTGTCAAAGTTACTAGTTATTAATATATTAAAAATTTTATGATTATTTCCTTTGATTTCTTTTTATGCTCGAGCAAGATGCACAAACAATATGCATCTAAAACAAGAGGACTTTTTTCCACATAAGTTTCGGGCAAACTAGACTACAGGGAGCAGTGCAGCTTAGAATGATAGACACATTGCATCAAGGCTAATGCTCTCGCATAATCATGCTATCACAGCCATTCATTTGTCTTATAATCAAGAACATTCCTGCTTGTTGGTGGCTGTGAATGGGAATGGGTAAGTGCACAGGAAACGCAGGGATTACATGGGCCTTCAGCAGAACAGGCTTGCACCTGTGTGGGAGGGGTTAGGCCAGGGTTCCTCCAGACAAGAGTTGTGGCAATTGTTTGTCACAAATACATTTTGATTGGATTTTTCCAATGTGTCCCTTTAATCTACGACGTAGCAGAGGGGTGGTGGAAACAATGCCTGGCCGGGAGTAATTTTCCCAGGGACTGGGGTCGTTTACCCAAAAACGGGACGAATTCACCGCCCTGTTCACACCGCCCCTTCACCCCTGAACAAATGTGTGGTTTTTCCATCCTGTGAAAAGGAGCAGCATTTCCTCTGAGCGAGCCAGCAGACTGAGCGTAATGCCTTTTCCGATTACGCCCAAACGCTCCTCAAACGTTCCTCTAACACCGGCGCTACAGCTGCACTGCAATGCTAACCGCTCCAGGCAGTGTTTATTTCAGTGGGGATCTGAGGCTGGGGCTCGCTGCTCAATCACACACATCCTGCTCTGCAGCCAACTGCGCTTTTACAGAGGGAGGAAATCAGAAATCACTCACACACACGCACACACACGCGCGCGCACACACATCCATTTATGCGTGTGTGTACATATCCATAATACAAAATGATCTGACACACACATGCACTCAAACAAACAGGCCAATGTGCGCATGTATATATCCACACCCAATACCAGAAGTGTTTCATCTTATCTGCGAAGGGCCAGTGTGGGCGCTGGTTTTTGTAACAGCCCAACACTAGTACACCTGATTCTACTCAAGGTCTTGATTGCACAGACTGATTAGTTCCTTTCTCAGCCAAAGACGTGTACGCTTCTAGCATTCTCCATGGAAAACGTTGAATGAGACCATGTAATAATACTCGGAACGGGGGCTGGTGTTAGCCCAGGCACTCAGAGTACTGGATCGCGTATGCTGTGCCACGTACAGGGAATTACTGTGGCAGTTTGAATTTCAAATCAATACCCTTTTAAAATTCATGCACTCTCTTCTCCTGTTTTCCAACAAAGGCAGCTGAAAAAGGGTGTTTCGCTAAACCTGTCCGCCCGTACATGCTTAAACTTTTGCTGAACAGAACGCAAAAAAAAAAAAAAAAGTTTGCTGAGGTGGTCCCAACTCACCTTTGTGCATTTACTGAAGAGAACTGACTTCTGGGAAAAGCGGTTCATTTAATTTAGACCACTTTGTGATTTTAACAGGAAGTGACAATGACGCATTAAAGAAGACGACCCTAATTTCCAATAAGGAGCACGCATCCACAAAAACCAGACTCCGGAACAGGGCGAATCGCGATGTTCTAAATGGGAGTGGCTTCCTCCGCCAGTCGATGAGGCGACGGTCCATTTGTCCAGACACACCTCCTTTAATTCCCCCGTGGAAGGCTGCCATTAAGACCGGTGCGGCGTGCAGCGACAGTGACGCTCCCCCCGGACAGGAATTGATGGGAGTTGGGGCTGAGAGACCTGAGGCCTTTCAGTGGCAACATCGACTGCAGACCTTCATGACAATCCTCCAGCACAAACCTGGGGCCTCACCGTTTATCCTAGCACAGCTGCCAATAACGCTCAAATGCCTCGTTTGGGGGCGAGAGTGTATAGAAATACACATGATGTAGCACACACCACCACCCATCATCACACTCCCACCTTCCGCTTTGAAACGGGTCTCATGCTCGATGTCGTGCGACTGTAAACCATGGAGGAGCGAGCAGACATAATTCTGCAGGAGGCGAGCGAGGCTGCTGACTAAGATCTGTGGGGAGAAACGCAGGTGCGCTGCAGCATCCCCGCCTCAGAGCCCGAGATAAAAGCATCAGACATGGCCTGTGCTGTTTTAATCTTCAGCACCCAGCCGAATGCAAATATATGCACAGACGCAAACAGACCCAAAATCTCATTTGGCTAGCACCAGAGGCAAACACACAATCCATCCACACAGCAGGATATATTTTTCAAGCAATTCAGTCCAAGTCCCTCCTAAAGAGGCCCAGCTATGCTAACCATACAAAGAGACTGCACAGCTACAGGCGGTTCAACAAATTAAAGCAAAACCAATATAGCTTCTAATGGAGGTTTCAGGTAACCGTAAACCACCTGAACTGCATCAATGCGCATTAACATTGATTCTACGAGTCTCTATAACCGTTGGAAGCTGTTCTAAAGCTCCTCCCTCATATGAAGGCATTGATGATGGAGGACACCGCTGACTGAAAAATGGCCCGCAGGTGCTTGACTGGGATGAGATCTGCTGACTGAAGACCATAGAAGTTATTTTCACACTGATCAAACCGTTCTGTCACCCCTTGTGCCCTTGGGAATACGAGGCTTTTCTTACTCGGGAAGCAACCATTCCCTTTAGGACAGAAATCTTTCATCAAAGGGTAAAGACGATGGCAGAGAAAAACTGATATTGATTTCCATTCACCGCCCTCCTCGCTCCGAGGAGTCAAATGGACTCAAGAAATGTCCCCCTCAGCATGAGAGCCACCCATTCACTCAGGTCTCTCCTGTGTCAACCATCTGTCGTCCTCGACACAGGAACATTTAACTTCTGAAAATCCCAAACTGAGCTCTCTGGACCCTAAGCACAGGTGATCCAGATCACAATTCACCGTCTGCCTGGTCAGTATCACCTCACAGAAGGACATAACCGAGGCCTGATACACGGGGGTCATTTATTTATATACGACCATATGAGGCAAGTATTAGGCCACGCCTTCAGGAAATGATGATTCGGCCATGTCTTGAGGAAATGTAATGAGGTCAGCATCCGTCTGAGCTGTAAAGCTGGACTTACTGCAATCATCTAATAATGTGTTGCAAAAAAGTGGCCATTTCCTGTCAGCTGCGCTTTAGAGCTGCTGATGAAATACAGAAACCAGCGCTCACTCTGACCAGAGAAGATGGGAGACCCTTCATCTTGAAGTGACGGCAGGTCTCCAGATAGGTGTGTGTGTGTGTGTGTGTGTGTGTATAACTTCTCCCTCATTTGGGTTTAAGCAGCGAGGCGAGGCGAGCCGGCAGAGGTACTGTAGCTGGCCGGGGGGAATCTTTGACATTTCAGGGCCAGATACTGTGGGCCCCAGTCAACTCTCCAATATTACACACTGGCAGGGAGCCCCCGCAAATTACATCCGCCATTACCTACAGCTCCAGCTAGTGCTGACCTTTACAAACACACACAGCGAGGTTTTAGGCAAACAAAGCGATGTATTAACTCTCCAAACAGTAACGGGGAGGGGGGAAGGCGCTCGAAGGAGATCAGGACATTAGCGGGCCAAACCGGCGAAGAGCTCACCGCCGTTTTCTGACCACGGTGACGATAAAAAAACTAGAGCCAAGCGTAGTACAACAGCTGTTGGGCATAAATTGTTGCGCAAGACGCGCAGCCTGCAGACCACCTGGTTTGGATCGCTCAATCCATCACGCGTATCCTCAAACGCCCCCCTAAAGTCAGAAACGAAGCCCATCAGACGAAGGTGCGAACATCCCGACTCGGAGGCTCTTGAATTACGATCTCGCCTCCAAGTTTTCGGTAAAAGTTTCCCGACCTTTTTACCTTGTCAGGGTTATATATTTATAAAGGCTATCCACCAAGAAACCAATTACTCCCTGTTCTGGTGGAGTCCGTCAAAAATATAACAGTCCTTTCGCCCACAGAATTCATTTCACAACTGCAGCAGGAAGGCCTCGGCTCAAACTAACCAAAAAATGACACTGTTAATGAGAAATTACAGTATTATATTTCCCTAATTAAAAACTGATGAGGTAAAAAATAATGAAGGCAAAATGGAGTGGCCTGATCCCTTGAGGTTTCAGAAGGAAGTAAAAAACAGCCTGTACATACTTTAATGCCACTTTATAAAATGCGTCATGGGGCCAAAACGAAGATGACTTTCACAAATATAAACACATGCCAAGCCAAAAATAAAGTAATATTTTAAGACTGTCTGTCACAGACGCGGCAGGAACAGGGCCGAGCGGGGAAGCGCTCAGCAGAGACCACAGGTGCGACAGATTGACATTTACCTGATTCAAGCCTGTAATATCAGCACCCTGCCCTGGGCAATACAACACCGATGCGCTACACTCCATGAGAAAATACTTATTTTTGGATTCCTGTTGTTCCATGATTTCTGGATAATGGTTGTCATCTTCACCTAAACTTGCAAAGCCACGGTGAGAGAACCCAGCTGTGACAGTGGATTTGGAGCCCAAAACTGCCAAGGCGTATACAAGTGTTTTTTAAGGACGACTTTTGCGAATTACTGAATGTATTCACTGACCATTGTGGAACCTGGACAGTCGCGAGCCAGGCACTGGTGGCCAAGATTACAGACCATTGTTGTAATGCCATTAGCACTGACTAGGAGGCCTTTTTCTCAATAAAACCCTTGCAAGAGGCAGATGAGAAAGATGGCAATAATTAAATACTTCAGACTTTTTTATTTTCAAAAGACAGGTGCAAACTGCTGCAAAACTACAGGCAAACTTTATTTCGCTGAGAAGACTCATTTAGAACCTCTCAAACCGAAAGCAGGTACTTCTGGTCACAATGGGTCCCAGCAGGAAGTGACAAGTAATTTTTTTGTCTTTTCTGCTCATTCCGTCGCTCGTAAGTTTTAAAGTGAGGCAGTGGGGGAACGATCCAATCACAGCCAGCAGCCGCACGCAGTCTGCTCGTCTGGCATGAATATTCATCTCTGCAGCTGGAGGAACTTAAGACACTACTCCACACAAGGTTCGAAAACGACTTTGAAACAAAAAGTTTTATACATTTTTTTCCCCACTTCTGTCTGCCTAATTAACCACAAAAAAAAAAAAAACCTGAGGTAATGATCTAAGGCGATAACGCTCAGTTTGTACCAGACGTACTCTGTGTACTTGGGCCACTTTACTGAAGGCGAACTTGACAGGTTTTTTTTTAAGTATGGAGTTCTGCTGTCCTCCTCACGGCAGCGACGGGACAGGCAAACGGATGGAGGCGTCAGCGGAAACATGACCCCGAGACCATGCAGAATCCCCGCCCTGGCTGCAGTACAATCCAATGGCTGTGCCGTTAGCTGACGCCTGAGCTTAATTAACACCAATCAACAAGTTTGTTTTCCACCTTTTGCCCTGCGTATGAAAAGGACGATCTGACTTCTTTTGAAGTTCACAGGAACTTGGGAATAGTTTCTGCTGAAACACGACTGCCGCTAAACTCAGGAGGAGTCTCTTCATCTGTGCGCCATCATTCTTGTTTGATGAGCAGAACAGGCTTTAACAGCCCATCAATGCTCTGTAACTTTTTTCTTCCCTGCCCTACACTGATGGTACCCAGTACGGCATCAACCCCAACTGGAGAGGCTCATCCTTGAATCAACAATGTAGTAGAGAGTATATTTTATACCCCCTGTAGGGCACTGTACCCTTCCTCTTCTCAGCTTCGTTCCTACTTGCTACCACTGGTAGGGCAGACAAGAGGGTCCCTTTGAAAGCCTCTATATTGACCTCCGCCAACGAGCGGTACGGAGGTTATGTTTTCGCTTCAGTCTGTCCGTCTGAAAGCAGAATTACAGGAAAAGTTCAGGACCAACTACAGTGAAACATTTTGGTAAGGTTATATATGACATCAGCAAGAGATCATTTGATTTTCACAAGTCAAGGTTAAGGTTAACATCTCAGAAAAGGTTAAACATGGTGTAGGTGGATATATGCACTCTACAGAACGCCCTTCTTGTGTGCACTTTGGTTAAACAATAAATCTTGTTTGATCACAGAGATACTGATCTCTGATATCTGCTGATATCCAAGATGAGTTTTCTAGGCTTTTGTTCCATTTTCCTTGTTCAGTATCTTTCTTAAAAAAGAGCAAAAGTAATGAAAACTGTGGAACATTTTTTAAATTGTGTGGCACATTATTCCTGCGTTTAAACTTTTAAACATTGCAGTGAAACAGAGGACAATATCTGAAAGATCTGCTTTAACATTTCCTGCTCTAACACTGATTTTACAGCACATTCCCACATGAAGAATCATCTTCATCCTCACACAGGTGAGGGTTTTTGAAGGTTCTTCATGGACAAACAGTATTTTAACCGCAGTCAAGCTTCTACAGTGGGGCAATTCCGCCAATTAGTAAACCTATAGGTTGAATTTTCAAAATAGTGCTACACATCTCTGTAATACATCATTTTAAAGGTTTATAGCCCTATTTTTCAAAACCAATGAGTAAATCTGAGTGGAAGATAAATATTTATATAAATCAGTGTTTTTGTAAGATGGAATAAAGGAGTCTGGATATCCCTGATTGATGCGTATTTAAATAATTGTATTTTTTTCTATCAAAGATTATCAGTGTTGCAAATTTTTGTTGGAGTGATTTTTACATAAGGCCCTAGTATTTATTGCGTTGATAAAAAATCAGTTCGATTTAAAATAAAAAATTAATTTGCATACTAAGTATACACACTTTTCACATGTACGTCCGACACCAAAAATGATTCTTTTTAACTGTTCTATCAATATGCACTGTCAAACTAACTTGATATCCTGGATTAAACGTGTATATAATGTCTTTATTATAATGGACTAGCTTATTGTCATCAGGTATTTGCAACATGCTGGAAATACTGGTGTCAAATTTTGTACGTCCGACACCGTGTACGTCCGACACCAGTTTCCAACAGTTTAAAGCTCATGGACACTGTAATTGGTAACAAGAACGGTTATTACTTTCATACCACCAGTTCTGGAATTGGAGGAAAGCATTTCATAGGGATAGGAAGAGGAATAGGAACTGATCAGCTGCCATCTGATAGCTGGAATAGGAACTTTGTTGTGCGATTGTATCTTCTTTTTACCATCACCTTTGTACTGGAGGGAAATTTGAATTTGAAGTTTGATTTTGAAATTCCACAGATTTTAAGACAATGGACTTAAAAAAAGGTGAGTACAAGAAAGTGAATGTGTCCAAATTGTTGGTTATAAATCATGGCATATGAACATCTGGTAGCTAGGTGGAACTCAAGGTCATTCGGGGCTTTGCGGCGCGTCCACTGATCGCGTATCACAACTCGGCTGGATTGCGCTACGGTCGTCAAAATGGGTGTATTGCTTTTTCAGGTACGCATGTTTTGGTCGCGTCCTTGTCGGGAAGTCTTATGTTGATGACTTAGTTACTTAGTTCACACATTGGCACACAAGTGCCATTTTGAATTTTTCGATTTGATAAACGGGAACCAACTGAATTTTTCACGCAAACATTTTGAGTTTGTGCTCACGAAAGCAACAATCGTGTTATTGAATGCAAGTAAAATAATCATTGAAACCTGTAATATATTCATTTTTATATATTTCTCCAGCAGTGAGCTTAATGTGAGGGCATTGAGCGATTAATTGATCAATTAGTGAGAGATGTTCGAGTCTCATCACAGCAGTCCTTTCTAAGCTTAGCTTATCCAGAAGTAAAAATGCGGTTTTGCTGACTTAGGTGCGCATGTTAAGGCTGCTCATGTAAAAATAAAACTGTCTACTACCAGTGGCATTACCAAAATGCAGGTTAACACTCAACCTATTTCCAAGTGAGAATAGGGAAATTGATTGAATTAATTTACTGAGCAAAGTGTTATGTATTCAATAGGGCAAACTGAATATTTGATACCAGTTGTGTTTAATTCCCGCAGTGTTATTAGTTAGTTGAGTTACCTTACTTATCAGCCAACTTGCCAAGGTTTGATGTTGTGTTTTGTTCATTATATGGGGATGGAGTTGGCTTAAAATTACATTCAGACCCTGTATGTCCGACACCAAAAAAGGTTTTTATACATGTTATTTTTTTAGTCACCTACTCATAAACCCACTTGCAGAGGTTTGAATGTGGTATTTGGTTCATTAAGATATGATAAAGTCTAAAATATGTTTGTTGGAGACGAGGATCCAGCTGATGTAAAATTACCCTCTGACCTTGTGCGTCCGACACCAACAATGGTTTGATGTGTTACTTTTTTCGCAACTTTACTCATAAATGTACTTGTGGAGGTTTGAAGTTGTGGTATTTTGTTCACTTTATATGATGAAGTTTAAAATACATTTGTTAGAGATGAAGATCCAGTTGGATTTTAAATTACATTCAGACGCCGTACGTCCGACACCAAAAAATGTACGTCCGACACAATGTTTAATGGTACATTACATGCTTCTAATAAAAAGTATGGATTCCTTTCTGTAATCTTGTTTTAGTGTACTGTCTTGGGGAATCAGTCATGGATTAATAATTGGAAAAAGTTTAAACACTTCACAGAGATCCTAAAACAAATCATGTACATGTCATTAAAGCCATTTGTCTGAGTACGTCCGACACCAAGGTATTTTGGAGCAACATCTCTGACACAGTGATGAGGAGCTGTACCCCTGCACACCAGATGATTGCCATATCCAGGCTGTGTAATCTGCCCAAATGACAGCTATCTCCTCACTTCACTGTGCTCTTAATTGACCCATGAAGTGTCTGAAATGTACGTCCGACACCACGGAACTGCCCTGTGGTTTACTGGGGCATGACGTGTAGTTTCATGTAAAAGGTGCCATTTCATCAGCAACGGCCTTAACAGGGGCCACTGAGGAGCAACCTCCTTCCGTTTAGACGACCAAACACAGTTACTGAGCATCCTTAGGTAATGTGTAGAAAAAGCAAAGCTTTAAATTTTGCTCATCACATTAGCATGCATGGCAATCGCCGAGGGAAAACCCTCTCACTACATTCAATATATAGCAATGGATCAAGTGGTACTTCATGGTAAATGGCTCACACAATGCTTTTGTTTAATGAACACAGTCAGGCTCTCGTGAGCCAAACGCCTCCAGCTGCATTATGGGTAGCTGCACAAGATCCAGGGCGACACCTAGCACAACTCTTTCTAACCTGCGGCCAACACTGTTCCCTCCACAAATATGGTAACAGAATAAAGCCAGTCTTACTTTCCGCAGTGTCAGGCCTGCTATATTTAATCTCACACTCTCACTTTTGCGAGGTGTTAGACACCTCGTGTCCGTCGCAGAATTTAAGCGAGCGAAATGAGGAGAATATACCTGCTAATGCTCCCATTCATAAATTTTCGGGCAATAAGTACTGCGGTCACAAAAGCCTCTCCAGTGAGACTGCCAAGAGGTCTTAATATCCACAAACGACCTGAAGCTAACCTCTCGACTGGGCCCATCTGAAACGCTGTCATCAAGTTCAATCGGCGAGGGCTGTATTTAAAGCTGAAATTTATTTTAAGAATGGAGCGAAGGCTTTCCCCTTGGGTGAAGGCTATGGCACCTGGAAAGAACGCGAAAAGAATTAGAGCCGTATCCACACTGAAGAAAAAGCAGATATATCCCGCGATCAAGTTACTAAATAAAAGAAGTGAATCACTGACTTGGGATCAGCACGTAATTTTGCCCCCCTTTCGGCGAGTCAGACATTTGCATAGACCACTGTGCACCCGCATGTGTTCCTTTAATTGCACTCTGACACTTGATGAGGAAAAAAAAATTACTCCAACCACTAATTGAGAGATAAAATCTGATTAGGTTCACATATTGTGCTTTCGTGCTATGGCATGAATTAAAGAGCCATCTTTGCGTACATAATAACTCCACTATTTGCATTTAAATGGCACTTATAAACAAAGATTTTTCAAAACACTTCAAATACATTTATTGTTTTTCCCCCATTTTATAAGCAAAACAACAATCATCATTTTCCACTTGTAATGTAGAAAAAGAAAAGCTCTGCATGAAGAGTGGGATCCAGCAGTGGTAGTGGCCACAATAGGCAATATCCTCACATTTACATTTCGTACACTTGAGCTCAAGAGGAAAAGAGCTGGCAAACAAATCACTGTTGAGTCTCTCCCCCCCACCCAGAAACCCTCAAATCAATGGAGAGAGAGAGAGACAGAGAGAGAGAGAGAGAGAGAGAGAGAGAGAGAGAGAGAGAGCGCCTGCCAATCATTTTAAGGCCTGATATACCTCTAACCCAGGGCCAACACCTAAAGAACCACTTTACCCCTGAAATAAAGAGAGTGGGGTGCAAGCTTCTGATGGTTTTATGGGGCCTACAAGTCCAGGGGTCCCCAAAAACATGCAGTGAGAACAATATTCCTTTACAGGCCCATGATTCCTCACTGCACCCCAACATGGAAAACCGGTGCGAAGCCAGCCCTTGTAAAAACGAAAGCCAGTGCACGGATCACAGAGACCGTTCTCTCTTGGGTCTGGCTGAGCTGGGCAGGGGATCCTCGTCTTTCTTCTTTTGCGGTGCTTTTTTTTTTTTAAGGAAAATAAATACTTGTGTCGAGATGTCTGTCGGGATGCTGGTAGGCTGCCTCTCGGGCCAGCGATGAGCCAGTTTGTGAGCAAAATTAGCCGAGCGCACGAGGCTCTTGCGATAGTCTCACACAACAGAAGCTGGGGCCAGGGACAGTGGGCCAGTGAAGGGGCAACAGATTTGCGATAATGGTGTCACACCTAAGTGAGTCCCCCCTGCACGAGGGGTTATTAATTTGGCTGAAGGACCTCATTACACGGGCGGCCGTGTTATCGAACTGCTTCTCCCTTATGGCAACGAAATAAAAACCCGGCCAAATCTTCAGCATCCCCCCCTTTCTGGAATCTGGCAGCCTTTACGCTTTGCCTTTATTTATATATTTATTTATTTTCTGCATCTTGCTATGCCGCGTCCCTGAACGTGACTCTTCCCCAGAGCGAATAACACCGTCGCCTGACATGTTCTCGCTCCCGCGGAACTGAAAGACTCCGCCGAGAAGCGATTGTACGCGAGGAACATTCATTGAGTGCATTCAATGCGCTTCTCCAAGGACTGACACCGACAAAGAGGAATAATAACAAACTAAACAAAAAAAAAACACAAACAAAATGAATGTTCTCGGAGCGGTTAGGGCTTTACCCAACCCAACCGGAATAAACATCGCTGCAGCAGTCATTTCAAATGAGGGAACAAGATGACTGCCACACGTGTGGATATGTGCAGCCAGCCAAACGACACAATGCTCACACAGCCAAACAAAAAGCCAGTTTGGGTCTCCATGCAAGCACATGCAGCTACAGCAATATTCGCAGTCACATAGTTCAAAGAGCCGTGCTTCAGTCGAGGGGAGCAGATTAACTGGAGTTTGTGAACGTACGGCTGCTGGTAGCCGAGGGGCCCAAGAGGCCGCAGTGCAGGGGACGAAGATGATTGGTGGGTCAACCCCAGCGGAGCCATGATTGGATCAGTGCAGATGTTGGGCCTTTGCGCAAGGCTCTCCAAAACTGCTCCAAGGTTTATTTATAATAATAATGCCAAAAACATTCAGTTACTGGCGAGGGGAAGGTAGAAAATGGCTGCCATATCTCTGACCTGTGTACACCAAACATGCACCCCTGCGGTATTAATGCAGGCTGCATGACAGACAGAGCCAGGACTTACTGTGCCAAACTGAAAACTCCCCGCACAGCACAGGTTTCTGCGCCCTCGCAGTCTCACACTCGGAATTTAAATTGAGCAGAAAATCTATTAGTTTGAGCAGATCCGCAGCACTTTGTGTCTTTCATGCTCTCATAATAGAAAACATTAGATAAGGTTCGCTTGGATTGTTTCCTTTATTTAACCGGGCCTTTTGTTACTGGCAGACAGAAGCGTGCAGCAATATGCAGGAGAGAAGTGGGAGTTTGTACACACACACGAACACATGCAGGCAAATACACACAAACACACAAATACAGAAAAACACAGACATCCAAATACACACACAAACACATGCACGCAAATACACACAAACACACAAATACAGACAAACACAAACATGCAAATACACACAAAAACACATGCACGCAAATACAAACATATGCGCGCACATAACGCACGTACGCACCCATGCACACCCCCACACACACACCCACACGCGCACACACCACAAATGTGCCTGCAAATAGCCAATTGACAGACAATAAAGAAAAACAAAATGTCCGCCCTTCATATCTGAGGGAAAGAGCATTTCCTCCCTGCAGGCGAACACTCTGCTTGTTAGACAATCACTACAACATGCCAAGATTCCACCTTGCAGCAAGGCCTTAACTTTTGGTTAATAAATGTAAGTGCTCAATTTTCTTATTTCTAATTCTCAGCTGTATTTCTTTTTGACGTCCTCGTTTGGGAGCCAAACGCTCACTTCATAATTCACCGTTCCAGAAAATTAGATGGAGGAAACTGAGGAAATGCGCACTTTAATTTGACGCTCAAATTTAAGGGCAGAGTGAAGCGAGATCCACGCCTTCGACGTCCATGCTGAGGGCGACCAGATGGGATGCAACACCAGGGTGTAACAGCTCATGCCCGAAGGACGAAAAGTGGGTTGAACTCATCTTGGGGGCTGAGAGGTGTCAGTTTGCAGAATCTTTTTAATTTGGTAACTCTAGTTTCATAAAAATTTTCCTAATATATAACTAGCATCGAGTGCCTTGCATGTTTGCTTGACGCTTGGAGACTCTACCCTTTACCAAAATGAACAGCAAGTCGCGTTTCACTCCCAGGAACTAAGAACTTCCTGCTCCCTTCGTTTAAAGGCACAGATCTCCTAAGAAAATTACAGAGATAAAATAGTTGCCCCACATGCAGACCAAATGTGCAGAGAAGCAGGGAGGTAAGGGGTTAACAAAAGGAAAAATGTGTAAAATACCTGCCAAAATGTGTTCAATATGTTACCAGAAACAAGATAAGTCGAATGTTTTTTGTGAAAGGGAAAAAGAAGAAATTTTATGACTGTTTTTTTCTGTCGTTTTCTTGCAAGTATAAGGATTCATGGAGAACCAGCTGAACATGCATATCATACAAGTGGGGCTGTTGGGAAATTTACAGATTAATTTGTTTATTCTTACCTCCCTCCAGTCTATTACAAATATGCCTATGCAATGTACCATTACAAAAACTTCCCCTGAAAAATAAAGAATCGTAAAAAAGCGGTTGGATGACAGGAGTTCCTCGTATGCAGTGGAGATTCCTTAAGCTGCAGTTTGAGAATGCATGCACGCAATTTTGTATTAGTGTTCGTGCCGTGTTTGTGCGTGAGTGTTGTGTATATGTGTGTATGTGTGTGAGTGCTGTATGTGTGTGCATGCCTGCATGTGATCAAGCACACATGTAAGTGTAATTACACGTTTGTGCGAATGTGTGTATTTATGCATGTGTGTATGAGCACAGTGAGAATGAAGAGCATTTCCTGCAAAGCTTCAGCTCTGTGTCTCTCGTTGCCCTCAGGGAACGGTGATGTCACTGCGCGTGACCTATTCAGCCGTTCCACGGGGGGGGAAAAGAACTAACTGGTAGCTTCATTTGCATGGATATTACAGGACACATGCAGTGCCTGGCAAGACAGGGACAGGCCATAATAACACTTCTATCCATTGATGGTCCATTACCTACAACCATAAAATGCACAGCTTTACAAAACAGATGATCTTGTCCTGTGTGGCGATTGGTCAACCAGCTCTCCGAGCAGAGTCAATATTCATGGTGTGGCGCGCGAAGCAAAATAAAGAACTCAAACATGATCGTAAAATTGTTGTGCGGCCCGATACTGTGATCGCTGAGGCGAACCCAAACAAGACGCGAGGCGTAAATCATTAGCAGTCCAGGGGGATGATCCTGTCGCTGATCCGTAGAACAAGGACACGACACAAAAACAAAAGCATAATCAACAAGAGAATGCCTGAACTCGAGTTAAATTCATAAACTGAACCCTTTTTTTTTTTTTTTACTTTTCTTTACTCAACTAGCTGTGGCTTTAGCTTGGGGAAATATCTGCAATATTACCTGAGCTCAAGTCCCTTAGAGTCCGGTACACTGAGGAGGTTTAGCTCAGAGCGATAGGAAGGGGTACACTCTGTGCTCTGCAAACAGAGCGTACTACTAACATGGCTTTGCTAGCTTAAGTCAAACAGTGTGCGTGTGTGTGTGTGTTAGTGAGATTGTGTGTGTGTGTATCCTGTAAGCTCATCCTTTGAGAGGTCCCCTCACACGCATACCCAGAAGCCTTAGCGACAGGAGACTGAGGGCCATGGAGGGTCACTCTCTCCCTGCAGTCACCAGAGGCTCGCTCTACAATCGCCAATTAACATTTAAGACTTCGCTAGAGACTGGAATGTAACCTCCAAAATCAATTTTTATTTATTTATTTTTTTAGGAACATAAAGCCTGGCCCCAGAAGAGCAGCCTTCAGTCAGACACACAGGAGGGGAGCTGGGAAATGTTCAGCTGGGTCAGTGTGACAGGATCCATCCCCTGAAGTACATTAGAGATGCCCCCCCGCCCCCGTCTGAGGGCGCCCTTTACTGCATGCGTTTCCTGTAGGAGCGTTAAAGACTCTCTCCGAATGCACGTGCATGGCTCACAGTGACACGCATCCCGTATGTAAGGCCACGCCTGCTTCCCTCTGAAGGGTTCAGAAACGGTGCTCTACCTGATCAGCCTCAAATCCCAAACTAGCAAAACTCAGAGCGGGATTCAAAAGTGAAGACTGTCGTCTCTTGCAATGGCCACTGCGTTCGTTTTCCCCTGATTTTTTTCCCCTCATCCAATTTACTGCATATTGGTTTTTTGCACGTTGAGCTCAAACAACCGACCGATAAACAAACAAGCTCCGTTAAAATGGATGTTTA
Organism: Gymnothorax javanicus; assembly: GCA_029692085.1. Classification (NCBI taxonomy): domain Eukaryota; kingdom Metazoa; phylum Chordata; class Actinopteri; order Anguilliformes; family Muraenidae; genus Gymnothorax; species Gymnothorax javanicus. Next base: position 21,843,947 of record CM056212.1, on the reverse strand, counting down.
ATTACCTCTGCTGTCAATACAGATGCATTAGGCGACAGGGAGGCACATTATTTAGGAGACCGTAGTAATGGAGGTTACGGGGTTAAATCCTGGGCAATCTTCACAGTGTGATTTTACCCACAGTTAAAAACCACCATTAAATGCACACAGATGCACAGCTGCGTAATGCGAACGGCACATCAGATGTAGAGCAGCTAGCTTAGCCCGACTGCTAAGCTAATCAACAGTGCTGAGTGCGAATGCGATGACGTCCGAGAACACCCCCACGATTAAAAAAAAAAAGAAAAAAAGAAAAGCTTGTGTCCAAAAGTTACATCTAAATTCCAGGTTGAGTCCAGAGCAGGATAATAACTACATAAAAATTAATGGGAGAACTCACGCAGTGAGAGAACTGAGTAATGTCTGACATTTTGACGAGAGGCAGGAGACAGCAATGAGTCATTAGAGTCTGAAACCGCGAGGAAGAACGTGTCGGAAGCTCAAGCCGCGGATCGTTCTGGAAAAAGGTCACGGCACCACTCACCCGTCTCCACGTCCTGGGTGTAGAAGTGCAGGCCGTCGGTGATCTCCGTCACGTACACGCCCCTGTAGTTCGCCACACGCTCCTTCTCCTCGGTCACCTGCACCACTTCCTCCGTTGGCTTCTCCTCGTAATTGGCCCAGATCTGTCACATGGTCACAGAAGGGGGGGGTCAATGTGAGGCTGAGGATTATGGGAAATGACAAGACTCCCCCATTGTCGCATTACGGCACATCATTGCCACTGGTAATTAACTACCTTCAACAGCAAGTCTCTTAAAATGAAGACTTTTCAAAAATCTAACTCAGAACCCCAGAATTGTGCCGATTTCAGTTTAGCAGTGATTGTGACATCATCATTAGAACGTTCACTTCAGCAGATTCTAATCACTCATTTGTGACCTCACACCTCAAAAGGTCAGCCAATCAAACTCATGGCTTCGAAGCATGGAAAACTGCCAGAGATCTCAGCCTATTGGCATGACACGGGCTCTTCAAAGTAATCTGATTTGATCTCCTACACAGCCATGCCCAATGAATTATGAAAGCGCGCGCGAGAGTAAATGCCGCGGCCAGCAGCCGGACCAGTAGGTAGCAGCGACCCCAGGAACATTCCTGGATGGCATTCAGAAATAAATTGATACAAAACCGCCGTGACATTTAATTAATTAGACTCCATTAAATATTCCTGAAATGGCGAGATACGCATGGAGAATGGGTCGTCGAGCTCGTAACACGAAGTCGCCACCATCCTCCGCACCCTTCGCAGCTAGGCAAGTGGCTTCAGAACGCGTGCACACGTCCTAAGAACGTTGTGCCAAGGTTAGATTTACGCCCAAGTGCGCACAGAAAGCAAAGACAAGCTAAGTTAGCCTGCACTACGCACAGACTCATTAAAGATGTGGCGTACAATTCCCCAGCCCCTGGCTATACATGAAAGGGAGAGTGTGTGCGTGTGTGCATTAATGCAGGCACGCTTGTGTGTGTGTGTGTGTGCGCATATGCGTACCATGACTGTGTGCAAGTGTTCAGACTGTACGCATGCTGATCTGTGCACGTGCATTATGCATGTTTGCGTGTGTGTGTATGCAAATTATGTATGTTTATGAGAGTGAATATGTACAGTGTGCATGTTTTCTAATGTGGTTATACATACAGAATGCATGTTGATCTGTGCATGTGCATGTGCATTATGCATGTTTGTGTGGTATGCAAATTACATATGTGCGTGCGAATATTTACAGTGTGAATGTTTTTTTAATGTAATTGTGTATACAGTATGCATGTTTACATGTATGTGCATGATGCATGTTTGTGTGTATGCAAATATGTACAGCATGCATGAGTTTTTGAATGCGATTGTATGCACAGTATGGACGTCTGTATGTGAATGCAGATATGGAGCGTGAACGTTTGAGTGTATACATACGTTATGCATTCTGGAGCACCATTCAAATACACGTTTCTGTTGGTCTTCATCCCTTCCTCTTCATGAAACCATGTTGCTTAAGAGGGTTTAACAGGGGGCTGTAATGGGCCCAGAAGTGGCCCTTTAACACTATGGATTAAGGCTCCATCCCCAGGGGGGCCACTGTCCTCAACCTGTACGACACCAGTAAATATCCCACCCTATAAACGGGCCTTATGTTAAAGCAGGGATATACGAGCACCGGCGAAACGCCTCTAATGTATTGAAAGGTAATAATTTTTATTTATATAACAGAGCATTTAATGATTTTTTAATATAAAACGGAGCTGCACACAAAGACAGCTGTGAAAAGCGAGAGAAATAAGGAAAATATGCCGCGTGTGGTCACTGAGAGCCCTTCAGCAGACAGGCTGCTGGGTAATCGCAGCTGATGGGGTGACCTGCAGAGGTGCACCCTGTAAAACATCTCCGGGATTACAGCGGCGTCACCGTTACTCGCCGTATCTCTCTGCATCTGTCCGCACAGCCGTATTCAAATCAGACAGGCTCGCGAGTACAGGGCGAGGATAACGAACGGCAAGGTTAATGAGTAACTAAATATATCAGCCCGGCCGAAATTCAGCACCGCACACTGTCCCCTCATTCATCAGCACAGAGAAGAGCACAAAGAGAGAGAGGGGGAGAGGGGGGGAGGGAGTAAAAGAGAGAAACAGAAAGAGGGAGGGAGAGACAGGGAGAGAGAGAGAGAGAAACAGGGAGGGAGAGAAAGTGAGTGAGAGAGAGGGTGACAAACAGAGAGAGAGAGAGAAAGAGGGAGAGGGAGGGGGAGAGAGAGAGAGAGAGAGAATCCTGATTGTGACTCCAGCCCACTCCAAGACTTTATATAAAATCCGAAGGTTCAATTAAAACAACAGAGATTAAGGTGTCGCTGTTAATTATCCCACCCGTCATCAATGCATGGCAAAGGGACAATGGCTGAGATGGTTATTAAAACGAAACCCCCCCAAACCCGGCCCCAGCAGCTGAGCAGAGAGCCCAACTCACTGAGGGGAGGGGTGTCGGCTTCAGACCGGACCGCTCTGGTGTGTCACCTGGCTCCTCTGGACCACAATCTCAGGGCATCGATCAGCCGCCTCAGTGTGTCATGCAGCGGTTGTGCTGCGATAACTGCGATTATCTCCTGTGATATCCAATTTACTGTTCTCCCACCAACAAACTGGTCTCAATGCATGACCACAACTCACATGTGCTGCGCATGTATGACATCAATCGGCCTAAAGCGAACACATACCTGACCGACATGAGAAAAACATTCATAAATTTGCGTTGTAGAGAAGAGGAAGTCAGGATTTTGTTGTTGAGAATGCATTTTTCAGCACAAACAGGGCAGGGTATTTTTTTTTTTTGATATTTTGATAATAGCGTGCGTAGCGAAATACAAAGTTTTCCCGGCAATAGGCTCCAGTGCGTCGTAAACCATGCCATTGGCTTTATAAAGACTTCTGACCATGCCCAAAAGAACAAGTCAAGTGTCACTGTACACATCACAAACAACTCCATGTTCGTTATTCCAGGAGTACTTGGCGCGTCCATGTGGCATGTCAGGATAACAATACCACGCGCTCTCTTTCACTCATATCTCACTGGAAAAACAATATAAACAGATCTGATTCCTCAATTTGCAACAAATACAGTGCATACCTCCCTCATGCATGTATTGTAATGATGCCAAGGATAATCATACCATTTCATACCAAATGGGCGCAGTGCGGTTAGCTTCACCAGAGATCTACACGCGTATGAAAGCCAATCACGGCAGAGATCTGCATGTGTGTGAGCCAATCACGGCGGAGATCTACATGTGTGGGGCATCCAATCAGAGCTGCCCTCTCCAACACGCGGTTTCTCAGCCGCAGTGAAGCTTCTGGGTTCGCCTGGCGACTTGACCGTCGGGCTGAGGGAGGAAGCATGACCCAAATAACGCGGCCTTCGGCAGGACTGTGCATAATTCATTACGTAACCGCAGAGGGAACATAACCGCGCTGACTCATAAATCACCATTCACCACCAGAGCCCACACACATTAATTACCCCAGCCACAGAGCCGTAATGAACGCACTCCGCTCGGGTGACAATACAGCCAATGCACAGGTCATTATCAAAAATCCTCTCTATACTTCAATAAATGTGCGCCTTTCATCCGTACCGCCTATACAAACGTATGAATGAAACTGAGCAGTCAAGGACGGCATCGATGATGCGAAATGAGCCCATTCAACACAGGTGAATCAGATGAGCACACAAATGCCAGCACGCGGGAAAATAATCACACGCCACACATACGCACACGCATGCTTGCGCACACACATCCGAGCGCACACCAAAGCACCGCAGCCGAGACGCAACTGCAATTTTGCTCGTAGCATTTGGCTACAGCGGGCTTTGTCACCTCAGGTATTCCAGAAACTTCTGTGCGGGTCAGACCCACACCCCCCATCCAAGAACTAGAGCCCTAAAAACAATACGGATTGGACGGCGGGGGACGGCCGTAGCGGCAGCTTCAAGCAGAAGCTCGGTCTTTCAGAAGGTCACACAGAATGAACATCTTCTCCAGCCAGTCCCCACAGACATAACCGCCGACTTTATGCTTTCTCTGCAGGGCACAGAGCGCATCCCTCAGCGTTTCCTCCGAGCGTTTCGTCCGCAGCGGGGGATAACGGATGGGCGACGGGGAAACACTGCAGCCATTTCCTCCGCGTTACCACACAGCGTGTTCTCCCCAGGCGCTTTTTTTTTTCTGCACGGGAAGTTGTCAGCACGACGTGACAAATTAGCGACCGTGCATGTTTAGCATACCGCGCGGGTACCAAAGGGTGTTGACTGAGCGCTTCGCCTCCGCGTTACCGACGAGAACGGATTTACACTTTATTAGCCACTGCTGCGAGACAAAGGCGGGTCTGGAGTTGCACTTCAGATAGTATATGAGCAGTGGGGACAGAGGTGAAGAGCGGTTTGTGTAACCCCCCCCCAGTCACCAGGTTACATTCATAAATCCTGGGAGCCCGAGCATCGTACCTCCCCCCCCACCCCTGCCAAACACGCCACCCCAAGCAAAGGAGACGTCAGCCGGGCAAACCAAACACTGATGAATCCTGACGGAGTGTCAATTCCAATACAAACAGCAGGCAGCTGAACCCCAGCGTAGGGCTACAGGCACAAGCGCAGCACTGGTGGTGTCACGGGAGAGCAAAGGGAGGAGTGTGGCAGTCAGGTTTAAAGAAAGAGTATATTAAATAAGCCAGAGACTAATACTCTACTTAATCCTGTGGTGTAAAGTCTGGGGACCAGCAAGTCAAAGTCCAGCCCAGTGATTGGTACAACCGTCAACTCCACTAGCTGATTATGGTTATCAACGTCATCATGCTGGTGCTTATCAGTTTACGCCTCTAACACGGAAAGATGGAGAAGGCCGGAGGGAGGAGCAGATCTGAATATGACAGCGAATCGATGGGAAGGGGCGGGGCGGGGTGCGGAACAAGGCGTGTAAAATAGTTTCTGTGGGAGATCGACGGCGGCGTCTGAGAGGGGAGGGGAGTGGAGCGACCTTACTGCTTCTGCCGAAACGCCGGCTTCCTGTGGCTGGGTGAACAAATTACCGCTGATGGACACATTATGGGTCTCCGTTACCCCTGGCAACAGAGCCCTTTCCCTTGCCGTTGGCGCGACGGGGTGAAATGTCCTTCCGTTGGACGAGACGGTCGTGGCGGTGGGGCGATAATGCTCGCTCTGAAACAGGCGAACAGACGCTGCGGTGATGCCCGCAGGTCTCTCCCGAGGCCGTCCGCTGGCAGAGAACCTCCAGTGTTTCTGAACTCTGACCCGAGCGCCCAGTGGTGGCACGCATTCAATATCAAGGTTATAATTCAGCGCGGCAAGGTCGCCTTTTTATCAACCACACCCCCAGAGAAGCTTCCTCAACCAGATATTCTGCTGTTATCACAGCGGTCGTGTTTAGCCATAAACAAATGTGTCTCTCTAACCTGGACTGCGTTAAAAGCCGGCGACAACAGTGAGGAGAGTCATTTCGGAGTGGGCCGGAAGCACCAGGGACAGGAAACCCCGCACCAGGAAACGAGGAGAGGTTTAGAGGGATGCAAAGGGGTTCCATGATACACAACTGGACCAAAACAAGCTAATAAGATGTGGGCCGGCTCCAGTCAAGTAACTGATACAGCATCTTCTAAATATGGGTCGTAATTCTATTGTCCTGGGACAACAGCAAATAAACAGTGGAGTCGCACATCTCTCTCTCTCTCTCTCTCTCTCTCTCTTTTTTTCCTCATTCAGTCTCTCTCTTCAGCTCTAATGAAGTTGAGCAGGAATCGAGAAAGGGAATGTGGCGAAATCGTGACGGCGGGGGTTTCGGGAGGAACATGGGAGGTACGCGCCCCCACGGCGCAGTAATTAGGCTCGCCCGTCGTGTCCCAGATGTACAGGCGTATCCCCCACCAACTCCGTCCCATATGCTGGGAACGGGCCGGATCGAAGCGCGACACAGCACAGCGGTGTGTGTGCGCGCGTGTGCTTTGTGTTGCCGGGCGGGGCTAGCGCTGGGGGTCGAGGGTCGTGAATGACAGCGCACCTGAGACGCAGCGACCGTGAAAGGGCTGAAGGTGGTGGCGTGACCGCTGGTGGCACGCGGAGATGACATAACCTCTGTCCACAGCGGAGCAAAGCTCGCCTCTTCAGTGAAGCGGCTCCTAGCAAACACAATCCGAGGGCATTTTTTTCCCCCGTGAACTTCAAGCTGGAGCTGAAGCAAACCGCTCCTGACACCGAATCCGCATCAGAACAGACACGCGGTCAGGAGGCGAGCCCCCTTAGCCGTACAGTGCAGAAAGCTCAGCGCTCAAATGACACGACACGCTATTCAACCCCCCCACTACACCGGAGCCTCAGCCCACCTGTCACTCAAACTGCACCAAACCCACGGCACTCCACTGCAGCCCTGCCCGTCACTGGCCACGCCGGTCACCGACGGCGACGGCAGTGAGAACCATGAGGCTTTTGCACACGCTCAGTACAGCTATTGAGTCCCACTTTTAGCCGAGGGAGACCAAATTAAAATTAACGGGTGGCAGAAGTGTTTTCAGTTAACCAAACAGAACCTTACAAGCTGGAGACCATCTCATCTTTGGGGAACTTCTGATCTCCCTCCATTTTCATTTCATTCGGTCTTTCTTCCTTTGATAGGAGAAGAAGTAAATCAATATGGTCATTTGTTCAGTTAATAATGGAGCAGGATCTCAAGTCAATTAGGTCTAAATGAACAGCACTAAAATCTTACACATTCATAGACCCCGCACTGATATAAAGGAAACCGAGACGTACTGTGCAACTTCAGTTCAATACGGCTTATCATCACTATTATAAAATATGAGCGCGATGAATTAGGCCTTTTCACTCAGTCTAATACACTCCACTCAACAGCAGGTCCTCATTGGCACGGTTCTCCTCTTTTTTAGAAACACAATCCAGTGTCCTCCATCTTTTGTTAACTTCATTTTTTAAATTAGCTCCTGACAAAGAGCGCCGCCAGATAAAATCCACTCCCGCCCATTTCCAGCGACGCAGCCTCCCGCCCCGGCTCTCTGAGATCGTCTCGAAACGCGAGGACTGACTATACCGCGAACGCCGCATATTTAGCATGCAGCACCAGCCCATGATCATCTCAGAAGCAAATGCAGAGCCCGAAACGCTGATCAATTTCCATCAGAAGACGGGAGGTGAACCACGTGACACGCCATTAGCGCGGGAACTCGACACTTCCTTCGCTAAGCTTTACTGGTGGAAGATAATGGGAGTTCAATCTGGAAAGATGATCCAGGATTTGGAAAACTCAATGATCCTGCCAATATCAATGGGCCAATTAGAGATGGGCATGTTAAACAAGATGGAAGAGGAGCACGCGTGAACGCAATTCCGAAACGCTGCCGCGACGCTTTGACCTCTGCTCTTCTATTGGCTGGATGATAGCTACTTTCAGAGAAGCTCCACATTTCAGAACAGAACACCAGAAAGCATCACCACAATAAAACATGTCTAAGGTGTTTGTTAATACTAAAAGCAACCCATTTCAGCATACAGATTCAATATAAAGCAATGAAATAAAGCATCAAAGTGGAGAAAAAATCCTTAGCGAGGCATTTTCCCTAACCAAACCTGTCGTCGTAAGTGCTTTTATGCTTCTGCTTTCATCATTAGACACGTTATCTGTGTCAAGTGTGCGTTTCACCCCATAGCGGCACATTGCATTGAGTCACTTAAATCAGATACACATTATATAAGCAGTGTGCTGCCCAGAGACAATATCCCCTGGGGTTCAGGAAGTGTAAAGCCAAAAATATGATTGGGAGAGAAGGTTTTTTTTTTTTTATATATGATATTCTTCAGTAATATGGGGGGGGGAGAACATGAGAGCAGAGGGGTTGGCCATCTGCAGTGCATTGTGGGAAAACCAGGATGCGAGATTTGGCACTTTGCCCCTTGAGTGCGGGCAGGTTAAGTGTCCGACAGCCCCGATCTAATTTTGAGATGAGGGCTGAACAGGAGGGGTGGGAGAGCTGAGTTCACCAACACCGCAATGTCGATCCACGCGCCGATACCACACAGAACATGCCGGAAAAATGCAGATCCACTCTTCGTGTGGGACCGAACCGCCGCCCCTCTGGACGACACACATGGGCCGTAAATAAATAAAAGATCATGCCCATAAAAGTGCGGGAAACGCGAGCGCCATAGCAGGACATTAACCCTGTGCTCAGAGCCACAGAAAAGTGGAAAAAGCCCTGTGATTTAAGACTGAGGGACATTAGAATTCCAGAGTGGATCTCTCACACACACATAATACAGCATATACACACACACACAGCGTGAGACATCTCCACTTCGCACAGCCTCTCAGCCCTGTAAATAAGAGGGCACCCTACAGACACCATAAACGCAGCGTAAAGATGGCGGTATACGATCAGGAAGGTGGGGGAGGGGTGTGGTTTGCGCATGGGGGCAGGGCTGAACTGCAGGTTGTCATCAGAAACAGCAGAAATAGAGAAAATACTAGGAATTCAAAATGGCTACAAGGAAATAGAGAAGTTTCAGGTTATTTTGGGAGGGGGTGGGGCGCACCCTCACCGTGACAACTGAGAGGTACAATGTAGCCAGAAATCTACACCTGTTAAGGCTACAGAGCAAATTTGAGCCCCCGCACCTCTCGCTGGGTGCTCTGGGAAATATACGAACCCCCTAATTGTGCAGAAGATGCCTTTCCGGCGAGCCTCTGTATTGAACAGAAGCACCAGGAAGTGTCCCCCTCGACCACCCAAACAAGAATTAATTGGCCATTGAAAAAGGCGCAGGTGGTGAGGGAGACGTGACGCAGCAGCTGGGATCTAAAGCAGAGCTGATTGGTGGGGGGGGGCGAAGACGCTCTTTAGCGCATTACCGTGTTCAACAGATGTTCTCCGATCCTGACTGCTGCTTTTAGAACTCATCCTCAATTGCCTAAATGGCCGCGCGGAGCGGTGCGGATCGGTTAGGCACGGTCCCGGTGAATCGGCATTCGGACCCTCCGAACCAGACACGCTGGAGCGCGATAACTTATACAGGAAGGAAGCGCTAACTGTCACAGAGAACAGAGTTCAGGTCAGATTATATGTACTGTGGCTGTAATATGGATTTACTAGCACCAGAGTAACATAGAATGGGTGAGAAACCTCCATGTGAGGAGTTGGGCCAAATATAGGTCTGCAGGTGTGAGCTGGTGAGGGCAGTGCTGAATCCTCAATCAGTGCGACAAGGATTATGGGAGATGTAGTCAAAAGGGGGGGGGTGATTTCCTCCTTGGAAGAACAGCTGTGAAAGCCACATTAATTCCAGATTATATGTTTGGATAATGAGAGGAACAGGCCATTCAAGCCCATCTTATCTCCTTCAATCTCATCTTATTTCACGCTTAAGGTCACTGAGCTAATCCCATGTCGGGGAGGGGGGTGGGGGTGGGGGGAGTTATACACCCAGCAGAGGTGAGCGAGGACTCTGGGAGAAAAGACAAGGTTTTCAGAAACAGCAGCGAATCCAACCACAGAGGCAATGATAAAAAAATTTGCACACAATAATTACTATCACAAATAAGCAGTGATGCAAAATATAGACCTAATTTTGCTGGCACAAAGTACTCGCTTAGCATAAATCTAATCTCTCTCTATTTACTATCAGCACAAATGTAATACCTGTAGTAACACTACAGATTATCACTCGCTGTTCTGGACCAGTTCCTTATCAAATAAGGAGGAAGGATAAAACGCAAAACAATTTATTTATTTCTTTCCAAGCTAATATAAATGCAACAAGCCGAATGCCAGTGCTGTCGCAAAGATGACCAGTGAGGTACTGCAGCTGTGGACAGGCTCTTATGGGGAGGAATTCAGGAATAAATTAATTCATGAGCAGAGCCTTGGAACAGAGCTCAGCTGGGATTGGATCCTGCTATAATGAGCTGAGCCGCGCCGATATTAGCTCAGGTCTGCCTGACCGGAGCCAAGGATGGAGTTCTGAGAGATATGCTCATTTCAGGAGCCCACAGGACGTCTCTTATAAATAACTCAGAAAGGAAGGCCAAGAGACAGCCCAATTTCCGACATTTCATACTAAAAGAGTTCGCCAACTGTCAAAACTACGGGGCAAAGCAACCGCCTGGAGAGGTAGGCACAAAATGGCCGCCGCTTGGCAGAATGATGGCTGCGCGCCCTCGACAATTAAACAAACTAGAATGCCAGCAAAAGTTCTGCGGTACTTTGAGGCCGGAGACCACAGTGGAAAACAAGGCGTGGAATCAGACGTAGAGAAAACCGCCGAGTGACGGAGGGGACGCTGGGAATGCAGCTCACGCACCAACGCCGGAAAACCCCCTCCTCTTCGACTCGAGTCAACAAAGCGCAGCGCACCAGGCTCAGGTGTGAATATTTGATACGCCTGCGGGCAGGAAGGCAACCACCGCCTCATTCATATTTAAAGGCGGCTCGACCACCCCTCTGCCATTTCGCGGCTTTTCCCGACTGCAGAGAAACGAGGTGATCCAGGCTCGCGGCTCAAAGAGCGCCAGTAATGGCGCGCCGTTTTTCCCCGGTCGGATTATACGCAGGATTTCCAGGAACCAAGCAGCTTCAGCGATGCGTACTTCCTGCCAAACGGAATCCCAGCCTTTGGGACAAACACGACCGCAGTTAAACAAGCACTCAACAAACCAATGACACTAAAGTTATCATTTGTTTTTAAACGGAGGCTGTCCAGTCGGCATTTATATCCTCAGTTCAAGCCCTCATATGAGAAATAAAGTACGTTTATTACATGAAAATCTTCATTCTTCAATGCTAGCCAGTGCATTTCACAGTGTACTTCAGAGCGCTGCTCACACGAGTGAAGAGATAATGTCCAGAAGTTTGAACATTCCTGCAATGCAATAGTGTATCTCACCAATACGGAGCATGTGTCTCTGTTGGTGTTCAATGAGACACGTGCAGGAAAATGGCTGCTGTCTAACTTGCAAGGCAAAATAATAACATACCATTCATTTTTATAAATCGCAAGCGCCGAGAGGAAAATTGGGTAGCGCAGCTCGTCAATAGAACAGTTTGCTTCTGTCATGCAGGTACACAGGAAACAGTAGATCAATATCCCGGGCCGACGGGAACTCCCGATCAATTTCCCTCAAACGTTTGGGACGCCTCGCAGTGTCGATATGCAGTACTCCTCCCACGGCAATTTTACCCCAAATGAACACCGCAGTCCACGTTCTATGATTATGCTTATAGTACAGAAAAAATAAGAGATTTTTAAACGGCTGCATCACCTGATGGGCTGTTACGTGCAATTCATCCATGAAATAAAGAAGCCGCATTCAGTGCATATGTTGGTGTTTAGAGCCGCCGCTTCGATAGGGAGTCCGCCGAGGGAGAATTTTCACCAGTTTAGTGGATGAATTTTATGAATTATAAGGTAATTAATCACCTTATTTTTCATTAACACTGCCTTAATTCAGTTGCCATGGAGTCTCCATGGTGATATACATTACAACGCCTTCAGGGCTTCTTTTTTTCTGCGCACATTCTTTCCCCACCTTCACGAAACCTCGATTTATCCTTTTTTGTGCTCATACTGTATGCCCCTTTTTATTAGTATGACCATTAATCCACTTTCCAGAGCTCATGTGCCATTATTATCATTAGCATTAATCCACTTTCCTGCGCTCATATGCCACGATTACCATAACGATTAATCCACATTCCTGCCCCAGTCCCGTACTGACGCATTGGCATTTATTTACGCTAGGCCACTGCGACGCCTTTTCAGAAGAATTCAACTGTAAGAGAAAAATAAAATTAACTTCTGAGAATTTTTAACGGTCACTTCCACTCTGACCTCCTCCCTACCACAGCTGGAGGTGAGCTTAACACTGCAGGTGTGCCCTGCGGCCCCTGATCGCTAAGGATCATGGGAACTGGGCCGCTTCCTGCTCCCTGTCTCTCAACGAGCTGCACAGGGCCGGAGGGCCAGGAGGTCAGGTCATGTGATCTCAGCCCCCTGTGAGGCAGAACTCACTCTGAGCGCGAGCAATAGAGACCGGAGAAGCTGAAGGGGGAGTTGGGTACACAAGTAACTCTGACCTCACACCCCTCAAAGCTCCATGGGAGTAGTAGTCCACAGTAGTAATAACAAGACGACAGTGTCATCACTATCCCCTGCCACGATCAAGGGCCATAACTCCCGTAACTCCATAGAAAAATATGTTTTGACACCCATTTTCAAACTCAACGTAGATCTTGAGTAGCTAATTAAAGCTGAAGTCGGTAAGATTGCTCGACCGAGAGGACTTAGTCAGATTTTTGAACAAGTACAACTTCCAAGACCCTCCCCTATTTTCACTGAGATCCAAACCAGTCCCTCCCTCGATTTTTCGTGCACATCCGGAGGCGCGTGCTAATGATCTGATTGGTTAATTGAGCCGGGAGCGGTGGAATTTCACAGATCGCATTACAGGCTGTGGGTGGAGATAAAGTTGCAGAGTTTTTTCTAAAATCACCTGATTCACATTCGCATGTCTAAGCATAGTGACAGTTTCAGTAAATACGACCAAAAAAATCTTCCCGACTTCAGCTTTAAGCATACAAAATTCTAGGTGCATCTAGATCAGGGGTCACCAACTCCGTTCCTGGAGAGCTACCATCCTGTAGGTTTCTGCTCTCCTATTCAGCACTCCTGATTCAACTAATTAGCTACTTAACAAGATCACAAGCTGGGCAAATGAGTGGCTAATTAGTTGAATCAGGTGTGCTGAATTGGGGAGAGAGCAGAAACCTATAGGATGGTAGCTCTCCAGGAACAGAGCTGGTTACCCCTGATCTAGATGTAATAGTTTCAGAGAAATCTTGTCTCCAATGTGGCCTGGACGGACGGACGCACAAACGGACGGTCCCCAATCCAATACGCCTCCTCGCACTTCGTGCTGGAGGATAATATAGCCATTAAATTACAACTCTTAAATAATTTCTAGGAGCATGAAGAATTAATTCCTGGGCACACATATCGACCTGCCCATGTGAACCCCTTCATACATTCTCCTGCATCAACAATCTCCCCGTTTGCTGGTGTCCAGAACAAAATACTATGAAGACTCCCCAAAGGGGAGAAAAGTCTCTACTGTTCCGAGTCGACATCACTTCCACCCTCACAGCAGCGCATACCTGCTCTCGCACCCATGTAATTCGCTCTTCCAAACACCACTGCAAGACCATTACGGCTGCTGCTCCTCTCCCATCGCTCTTTCCTGGCGGTTCTTTTCTAATATAATGAATTTTGACATCACTCTAGTATTGATCTGCCACAAAATCCCCCGGGCTTGAGATAGTAATCCTTCCTGAGGCTCGGCCAGTGAGACGACACGATTGGCTCTTTTGAAGGTCTGAAGGACAGAGGGACGTCCTCCACAGGCGACGTATAACGGTGGACCTCAAGTCGGGCGCTGACGGGGAGCGCCCACAACGTGCCGTGCGCCATCAGAAAGAAAAATGTTTCAATACGCATTTTCTCTGAGTGACCTCGCAGCAATCCTCGATTCCAACTGTATCCCCACGCCCCCTCAGTGATTTACGGGGCGGAATAAAACTTTCGGGGTCCACGGGGGTCGGCGAAGCAGAGGAGCGATGGCTTTTAAAAACACTAAAGCATCGGGTGATTGATGCGTCCGGGATCTAACTTAACGACCTACTACAAGTCTCCAAGAAATGGGCTGTCAGAGAGAAAACGAAAACGGAGTGGGAGGCTTTCTGCATGGAAAAAAAGTCAATCTCTGCACCCAGCCCAGCCCCCGATTCAGCCTTCGCTGCTCACGTCTCGCTCGTCTTCGCCCAAACCGACCAATGGGAAAAACCACGACGAGCGCATTTCTCGGCTGAATCTTCAAACCCAGCTGATAAAATGTGGCTGGATTTGTGGAATTAAGATTAATCATAGCCTTTACGAGAGAAAATACTGGAGAAAGCAGATCTCCTTTACAGAATTTAGGACCAGAAAGTTTGGAAATGTAATGAGGGGGTTGGGGTTGACCAGCCAAGCCCGTACATCATAAGTTTCTCAACCCGTACCTTAATTGCTTATGCAGAGTCACACAATACCACTATTCTGGATGAAGTAGTCATCTTTCATAATGCCAGCGTCAGAATCAGAATAAGAAAATTCTTTTTTTTTTTTTTTTTTAATCTTACCAGCGTTCTTATCCCGATTCATGCTGTCGGTGCTCGGTACGACTCAATATTCCGGCGGAAACAGCAGAGCTCGGCGGTAATGAATACGGCCCAGCTCTCCCGCTAGCTATCGCCCCGCACCCCCGGAGCCTCAGAGAGAGGATGCATTTGCGACAGCGCTGGGCCGCGGATCTAAGAATAGCCCCCCTGCAGTAAAATGCCTTTCCCTGCGCAGGTAATGAAGTGAATTCAGGGAGGTGTTAGTCACAGGCAGGCCTGCGCGGCAGGCCCCGAATCACTCTGCTAAGCCTGTGCGGTGCCTCGCGCGCAGGGAACGGCGGCGAGCGGAGAGGGAAGCGCCTCGCAGGTAGAGGAGGGGTGATAAAATGCACCGGGGTGATCACTCGCACCCTAACTCCGGCGTGAGGAGAGAGCAGTGACGTGCGAGAGACGCTTCAGCGTCGAACATGATGAGTCATCGGCTGCATCAGGGAGGGTGCGGTGTCCATATACCGATTTTGGGAGGGGTGCCCGTGAGGACTGGGCCCCCCCAGACAGCCCCCCCAGAGAGAGCAGCGGTGCGGCCAGGTGCAGAACGCCTCCTCGCTCTTCCTGTATATGCCGAGTCTGTCGAGTGCGCTACATCTTGTGAATGAAAAACAGGCATCTCTTCCATGGTTAGGCCCCATAAAAAATATATACAGTGTATATTTTTGTTTATCAATCTGAAAAAGGTGATTGATGCGGGCGGGCGGATTTTTTTCTTTTTTAGTAAATGTGTTTTTATAGAGTTCTTTTGCGTTTGTGACAAAGTTTTTCTTGGTTAACGGACCCGTTTATTTTCCAGTAAGGAACGTAAGTTTTTCATGTAAATGGCTTAAGTGTCTGTCTACAGGTACATGTGCGCTACTCGCAAAGAGCATTGCGCCGTTTGCCCTTTTTTCAATACTAAAAATACCTAAATGATGAAGGCACGTATTCCGGTGCGGGCAGGGATGATAAAAATGTTTTATGGGGCCTTACAGGACACGAGTACAGAATTGTATTGCTGCATAGAGCGCTCGAGGACGGCTGTGCCGCTGAGTTGCGGAGCACTGCGTCCCTGGCACCGTCAGACGGCCACTGCTGGCTCGCATTCCCGCTTCGGCCTCACGAGGCTCTCGAAATCGCTGCCCTCTCCCCGCACACCTGTGCTCTACACTCCTGGCCAAGAACAACACGGATCTAAGTGGGAATAATTTCTCCTGCCTCTGCAATTCCACCAGTCAAAGTGCGCTGCAGCCTTGCTCTTCATGCGTTACGCACTGGAGAAAAGCACCACCGTCCCGTGCCTGTATAACGAAGGCGTTTAGCACCGTTATAAAGCAGCACTGAGCCTGTGAAATAATCCTTCCCAGGTCCTGCCCATAATAACCACCTCAATAATACGGAGCGGCGCGACAGGCCAGCTCTTCCAGGGAACATTCCCACGTCTGTTAGCACGTTAGCAAGAACATTGGCATGCGGCGCGAGCGAGGCAGCGCTGAATTTCTAATCAGGACTGCAGTCGGAAGCTGCGCGGCGCTGGAGGGCAGAAGCTCAACACCAACCGAAAACGGTCCGGAGGGCGACGGGTTCCGAGTTTCAAATTCAGGGATGAGCACTGGCGCCGAGCCCTCGAGCGGAGCGCTGAAGTGGTGCGACTTCAGTAAACTCGCGAAAAGAAAAACAAAGCTTCAAATATCGAGGGGACTGAACTTTTACACGGGAGGTGCTGTGGCAGTGCCCTCGGGCCAGAGGACACACACAAATCACTTCAGTAAAGCGACACATTCTTTCAATTCCCCAAACACTCGAGTCTGAATTCTTAACGCTGAACGCACGCTTCCTGAAAGGCCAAGGGTTTCGGTCTGAAAAACAAACGTGAGGCTTTTTACCGCTCCCAAGGCAAAATTGCCGCAATGGACGCTCGGCA
This sequence comes from Gymnothorax javanicus, assembly GCA_029692085.1. Classification (NCBI taxonomy): domain Eukaryota; kingdom Metazoa; phylum Chordata; class Actinopteri; order Anguilliformes; family Muraenidae; genus Gymnothorax; species Gymnothorax javanicus. The sequence continues at coordinate 21,827,248 of CM056212.1, read as the reverse complement.
CTGGCGTCCCCACCGTGAAGGTTAGTGCTGCGAGGCACGACACACTGGGTCAGAAAAGACCAGGAGATGATGGAGAAGCGTATGGCAACATGTTGAGCGGAAGGCAGATTGTGGAGTCATTCTAGCATTCAGTGCATGCGAGCACAAACACGCACACACATCACTTCATTACATGGTACCACTGAATAAAAAAAAAAAACATCAGCCTCCATTTTGGCAGCTGGGATCGCGAGCGCATCCCTTAATGTCAGGAAACGCCACTCATGAGCCGGGGGGGTGTAACCCGTCCTCTGTAGAAGACCAAAGCCGGCTCTTACCCCCCTGGGGATTTCACTCGCCATGAGCCTCACGCGTGCTGCATGCATATACAGGAAAGACCTGTGCAGTAGCGAAAGTTCATGCATCATTTAAGAGGATGAATTCCTTTACAGCGCGATGCAGCACAGCGAGACATGACTACGTTATGGCCACGGCTACCGAGGTGTGGGCTCGTCCGGGCGCCACTGCGAATCACATTCTAAAGCAGCAACAGGAAGCCTAATCCATTAACTGAGGAAATGAACAGATACACGCAACCATACACACACACAGACCCCGCGTACACACACATACACACGCACACTCCCAAGCCAAACAACTTCAGTTCCAGGAGGATGGGGACTCCTTTATGGAAGTGTGCACCAGTCAGATCACCTGTCACTCAGCGGCACACGGAGTGCAGACGTGACCACAGGCGGGAAAAGGAGGGGCGGGGTCATTAAGACCACGCCCCTCCTTTTCCCGCCTGTGGTCACGTCCGCACCCCGGTAGCTAGAGGTTAAGGATTGGATTCGAGCGGCAGAATGAGATTGGGAGGAGTCGTGCGATAGTGAGGTTAAAAAAGAGATTAAATAAAGCAAATGGGTTCGGAGACGGAGCGGTTGAGCTCTTTAAATGTCACCCGCCATCTCAAAGTCTGTCGTCTCGGCCACAGACGGCGAGCTCAGCTGCGTGCCCCCGCATCTCATTACCTCCCGCAGCTACGCGCAACCCCATTCGCTGACTGCAGCACATGGGCGGTCCTCTCCACCAATCAAACGCCTCCATTCAAAAAACCCAAACTCAAAAACAGGAAACCCGTCATGACTTCAGTTGTTCCTTCAGTAAAGTGCTTCAGGTGATTTATTAGTAGGTCAGAGAGCCGACAGCATCTGGCATCCAAGGCCTAACTGATGATGATTGAAAGGCAATCACAAAAACCAGGAAGTACCACCGCCCTCCCGATCCAGAGTTCTACAGGTCACCGTGAGACGTTATATAGTAAAACAAGAGCCCGGTCGCCCACAACTGCATGGGTGTAGCCCTTGAGAGCCCGCATTTTGACATTGTGCTTTATTCGGCTAATTCTGTCGCCACGTCAACCAAAATCGAAAGGAGTCGTGACCTAACCATAACCTATGGCTCCACCAAATAAGAAAGCCTTCAGCAAAATATACGTCGCTACCCCGAAACATAGACGGCGTCATGAAGTACACTTTTCATGTTTCACAACGCATTTATGTGACAGAGAAAATCAAGCGTACAGGTTGTGCTAAAGCGACAACCTCCCATTTTAAAACCATGGCCACGCTTTTTAAGCACACAAGTGTGATCATCTACAGTCCTGCAGAGTGTTACACGCCTCCCCATCAGAACAAGGCACCGTTTGCCATGTTATTGCGAGGCTGATCTCGGCTGAGTTGAAATGTCCGCAGTTGCAGGTCTGTGATGTGAATGGTGAGGTGCATCTCGTTTTGAGGCTGAGATATGATCCTTGTGCCAGACCCGTCACACTCATTTCATACGGAGGGAGAAAAGAGAGCTGCATCCCTCTCTCTTTCTCTCTCTCCCCCTTACTCCCCCTCTCATACACCAGTGCAGGACTGTGGCATAAATATCACTGCATAGCCCATAAAAATGAATGGGTGGCATGAGAAACGTGGCTCTCGCAGATACAACAGAGACGGACAGCAACTACAGCGTGTCATTGGTGTAGACCATCAGAGGCAAAAATAATGCCGGGGGGGGGGGGGGCGAGGTATAGTCTGAGGGAGAACATGAGTGTCCCTCTCCAAATCCTACGCCAAGCACAGCGGCCTTTGCAGGAGAATGCAGAACTGTGTTCAGAAACGACACCCTCCATCCCCCAACTAAAGGTGTATTATTGGGCCGGGGTAGGTGGCCAATGGGGTCCAGCCAATAGGACAGTCGGAGTGGAAAGGCGGGGGGGCATGGTAGCTTCAGCGAGAGGAAGGGTGGGGCCTCCAGCATCATAAAGGCGAAAGAATAACGCTTCACCAATCACATCTTAGCATGAAGGCAGGATTTACTGGAGTGTATTTTTGGAGTTTTCCAGCCCCAGGACTAGTTTTACAAGTAAGACGTAAGCTTTGAAGCGTTTCGCTTTAAACTACATTACTACTGAACGTACTTCACTCTCCAGCGGCCGATAAGGCAAACCGCATTTAACAGCCGGCTTGTCAGGCTCACAGTGCCGTAAAGTTGACATTGTGATACAGTACACACCCGCCTCCTCTTCCAGGGGTACTCTCCAATATAACTGTAGAGTCAGACTCCGTCGAGAGGCAGTCGCTACTACCAGAGGTTTCACAGCATGTGAATCAATTTACCGTCTCCCGTAAAAAACTACGATTCAGAGTCACCAATACAGCCATCCACTTTGACTATGACTAATTAGTCTGTATATTAAGTGCTGTTCGTAATAAGACATGAACAGTCCAGCCATTTTTTGCCTGATTTAGCGTTATAGTTGAGCAATTTCAGATGAAAAAAACAGCAATTCTAGTGTCAAGAGTCAGCTTTATCTTGAGAGTGAGATCTGGGGGGGATCTCGCAGCCATTATAGTGCATAATGACCGTCAAAAACTAACATACTTCGCCGAACAGCCTTGAAACACATTTTAAATTTACGGTGCTTTTCACCGAAAGACCATCACATTGACACGCAAACACACAGATTTATTCTTTAGATAATTTGCAGGTGTACTTCACTCCATGACTGAACGCCAGCTAAACATATTGAGATGACTCATGTGATCTTCATATTGTGCAGCGGTTTCAATCGCCGGCTCAGATTTCAGGAAGTACTGCAGGAGACGGCCCTTTCCCCCTCTCAGGGCAATCTGCCACCGCAGGGGTTAACTGAACCCTCCTCCACAACATCAAGCACACGACACCCTCCCGACACGCTACAACGCCCTCGGGTTTCAAGACCATCCCTCCAGGCTACGGAGGAAAAAAAACGACGCAAGTGCTCAGTTCCGACAAGCACGGCCCCAGAGCATTCTGGGAAGAGCAGCTGGAGTGGGGTTCCATGGACATGGGGCTGGGCGATATGGACAGAATCAAACACCATGGTACTTTTGACCGAATACCTCAATATCGATATTGTGGCTACATTGCAGGAATAACTATTTAAGAGCATTCAGAAAATATTCACATAATGTGATTTTGATAAAGAGTCATTAGTAATGTGGATATTATGACCAAGCAGGTACAGGCAACATCTAGAACATTCTACTTAGTGCAGAAAACTGCATCCCTTTACTGTAATGCAGCCTGTAAAACCAGAAAAGATGACACTTATGTCACATCGCGAAATCACAATATCTAAAATCCTCAACAATGTCTCATATTGCGATATTGATGTAATATCGATATATAGTCGAGCCCTACATGGACATGGACATTTTTAAAGCCTTTATTAACACAGAGCAGGTTGATGCAGAACATGAGCTCATTTACAGCAGTGTGGCGTCAATTCCGACCCTCAAACAGCCTTAACCGACCCGAGGAGGCCTCAGTCAGTAATTACAGTACCAGAGCATCCATCCACACGGCGCTACACTTAGTCACCCGCACTATGGATCTCCAGAAGATGCACGACTGGAGCGTTTCGCCTCCGACAGTAAAAGCGAAGAACTCGGAGGTGAAGGAACACAGGGGTCGGCGGGTGGGAAATAGCGAAGGACTGCGTCAGCGCGCTCGACCCTCATTAGCGCTGCCCTTGAGGAGGGCGAACGACGCGCACCTCAGAAGTGAGAAAATAAACCGTATTTTCCTGCGTAACCTGCCCACCCCGTCATCCCTAAAACACAGCTCTGCAACAGCACAGTTCAGCAGGGCCACACAGGAGCAGCTTATGAAGCGAAAACAGCGAAGAAGGGCCACTGGCTCCTGATGATTTAATTGGTAATTAAGCGGTGTGAGTGAGTGCAGCGCACCTGGGGGGGTGACGAGAGGAGTAGCGCTCAGTGAAATGCCGAATATCGGGTCTCAAATGTCACGGCGAAGCTCTCGGTGAACGGGAGGGGCGCAGACTCGCTCCTGACCGATGAGAAAGAGCCCCGGGGGGGGGGGAACACCAAAGAGTTCAGTCGCGAGAACGCTGCAGCAAAGTCGGGCTGCGACGACCCGCCTGTTTTTGTGCTAGCTACAATAGCAGCAATTCAACTAATAATTAAAAATACACTGAAACCTGCAATCAAGAGGATGAGGGAACGCCCGGTTCATTATGCCTTTATAAAGAGGACGGCAGTGCGAGACCTCCCTCCATTATTTTCACTCATGTATCCCGGGCCCTCACTTTCAGCGACGGAGCCCATATTCAGTCTCCGTGACTCCAGAGACCCCTCTTATCGGCAGCCTCGCTGTTCTCAAAGAGAGGGAATCGATCCTTACGGGTCTGCCTGAGCTTCTCTTTCATTTAAAATCGGTCTGATCGCCCAGGCTTCATGTCTCTGGATCTGACCGGGACAGTCTCACCTTGCACAGCGAGCCAGACACCACACCTTGTTACCAAAATCAATTAAAGAGCCTTTTGTTTTATTTTTGATAATGCGCTGTTCGTTGTGTACAGGTTACAGGGCTCACTGCTGGGAATCTGTATTTATTTTCTAAATCAGTCAGGAGTTGGTTCTGTGTGACAGAGGGATGATGTGAGGGGTTACAAAACACCAGGAGGCGGCAGGTTTGAATCCAGGAAGCCAGTCAGGGGGAAAGTAAGAGGCAGCAGTTGACCGCTCTCTCGTTACAATGTGCGCACTGAAGCGTGGATTAATTAGCAGTAATGCAATTCAGCGTGCCACACTCCATTACTGTCAGGGGCCCCTACACACTCCCCGAGTCCAACACACACTCATCCTCTCTCTCTGCTGGTCTCACACACCCCAACTCAAGCATGCGCACACACACACACACACACACACACACACACACCCCCTTTCTCTCTCCCATCAGTCGCACGCCCAAACTCAAGCACTTATCAGAGTGACACTGAAGGTAGCAAATGTCCGGTGACACCGCAGTGCTTTATTGGTGACACTGCACAGGGTGGGAGGGACGTCGAGCCTCTTCAGTAAAGAGCCCCCAGCGCAGTGACCCCCCCCACCAGGGCTGAGCCCCTCTGTAAGGGAACGGGGAACGGGGGGGAGCGAGTGTGACGTTCAGCACTCTGGGGACGGGGGGGATTATGCAGACCATCTCCGCAGATCCCACACAGCACTGCTCTTTCAGCAGTCTGTCAGACTGACATCTACGCTGCGTCAATCTCCGCAGGGCCCGGCAGGGTCACGGCAGCGCCCTGATTTAAGGGCCAACCTGCCCTGTCACTGCTGCACGCTACAACCGCAAGCTAAAACCACCCAACCACTCGCTACGACCACCTGCCAACCACGCTAGGCTGCATCCGCCAATGACAACACTGTACGGAAAACAGAGCCCCAAATATTCCTAAAAGTGCAAAAACTGCTGACTGGAATGGTTTTAGGGTTCCACTGACCCAAAGACATGCATATTCAAATCTCGTCCTCAAACCCCAATTAGTCCTGGGTTTTTTTTTCCATTTTTTGGAACAATCGATGAGTGTCACTGATTGGCTCGGCTACCCACACTCCCTACTGCCAGGTACAGGAGGGTATAGAACAGATTTTCTGGGTAAGAGGGTCTTAAGATATCCAGTACAGCATTTCTGGGTTTCTTTTGACGGCTGTGGGCGTGCCTGTTGGTTATTAGAGCCAATGACATCAGGCTCTGGTGCTTGCAGGCGGGAGGTAGCATTGTAAAGCAGCATGTCACTGACGACCCGACACGGATGGCAGTACCTAATCAGCAGCGCGCATCGAAGATTACCTTCCGTTCTGACCACCCGTGCGATCGACAATATCAATCTCTGCAGCACTGCGCTACACTGTTCTTCTGACACATACACACACACACACACGCGCGCACACAAAGGGAGTCGCACAATAAAGGAAAGTATACACATGGGAATTTGTGGCCCCAGGCAAACGCATTTAATTAACTTTGTTGCCAATGGACTCTTGGCTATTAACAACCTTCAGAAAGACATGGGTGCAGCGTGGCAGTACGTTTAAGTGTACGAGGAATATCATTAGCTTATGCAACTACAAAGACTCATAATTAGTGGCAAAGAAAAAATGATAATAAATCTACTGCCGCTAATGAAGGTGACACAATACAGCCAAACATAAAAACCAGACCTGCGCAGCAAGAAAATGCATGAGCACAGACCCCAGCCATACAATACACACCTATCGTACACACACACACAGCACATACACACGCGCAAACCATACAATACACACACACACACAGCACATACACACGCGCAAACCATACAATACACACCTATCGTACACACACACACACAGCACATACATATGCGCAAACCATACAATACACACCTACCGTACACACACACACACACAGCACATACACACGCGCAAACCATACAATACACACCTATCGTACACACACACACACACACACACACCACATACACACGCGCAAACCATACAATACACACCTATCGTACGCACACACACATGCAGCACATACATATGCGCAAACCATACAATACACACCTACCGCACACACACACGCACAGCACATACACACGCGCAAACCATACAATACACACCTATCGTACACACACACACACACAGCACATACAATACACACCTATAAACCATACAATACACACCTACCGTACACACACACACATGCAGCACATACATATGCGCAAACCATACAATACACACCTACCGTACGCACACACACACACAGCACATACACACGCGCAAACCATACAATACACACCTATCGTACACACACACACACACACAGCACATACAAACACGCAAACCATACAATACACACCTACTGTGCGCACACACACACACAGCACATACACACGCGCAAACCATACAATACACACCTACTGTACACACACACACACACAGCACATACACATGCGCAAACCATACAATACACACCTACTGTATGCACACACACACACACACACAGCACATACACACGCGCAAACCATACAATACACACCTACTGTACACACACACACACACAGCACATACACACGCGCAAACCATACAATACACACCTACCGTACACACACACACACACACACAGCACATACACATGCGCAAACCATACAATACACACCTATCGTACACACACACACACACACACACACACACACACATAAACCATACAATACACACCTACTGTACACACACACACACACACACACATACACACACGCAAACCATACAATACACACACACACACACACACACACACATACATACACACGCAAACCATACAATACACACACACACACACACACACACATACACACGCGCAAACCATACAATACACACCTACTGTACACACACACACACACACACAGCACATACACACGCGCAAACCATACAATACACACACACACACAGCACATACACACGCGCAAACCATACAATACACACACACACACAGCACATACACACGCGCAAACCATACAATACACACCTACACCTATCACACACACACACACACACAGCACATACACACGCGCAAACCATACAATACACACCTATCGTACACACACACACACACACACATGCACAGCACATACATATGCACAAACCATACAATACACACACCTACAAACACACACACACACACAGCACATACACACGCGCAAACCATACAATACACACCTATCGTACACACACACACACACAGCACATACACACGCGCAAACCATACAATACACACCTATCGTACGCACACACACATGCAGCACATACATATGCGCAAACCATACAATACACACCTACCGTACGCACACACACACACAGCACATACACACGCGCAAACCATACAATACACACCTACCGTACACACACACACACACACATACACACGCGCAAACCATACAATACACACCTACCGTACGCACACACACACACACATACACACGCGCACAGCACATACACACGCGCAAACCATACAATACACACCTACCGACACACACACACACGCACAGCACATACACACGCGCAAACCATACAATACACACCTACCGTACACACACACACGCACAGCACATACACACGCGCAAACCATACAATACACACCTACCGTACACACACACACACACACAGCACATACACACGCGCAAACCATACAATACACACACACACACCCATACACACACACACACACACACACACACACACACAGCACATAAACCATACAATACACACCTACCGTACACACACACACACGCACAGCACATACACACGCGCAAACCATACAATACACACCTATCGTACACACACACACACACACATACACACGCGCAAACCATACAATACACACCTACTGTACACACACACACACACACACACACACACACATACACACGCGCAAACCATACAATACACACCTACCGTACACACACACACGCACAGCACATACACAAGCGCAAACCATACGATACACACCTATCGTACGCAAACACGCTCAGCAATGTACAAGAAAGAGACAGTTTGTGCTTCACAGGAAATAACACAATCCAGGCCTCAGCCAATGAGCACAGCCACTGTTGACACTGCAAGTAGATTGGTCAGCAGCCCTGTAGGTGGCAGAAAGGCATTATGGGTACAGTAAAAGGCGAGTGGACACCACTGTGAGGACAACGCAGAGGCACAAATACATAATTCATACACAGACCTGTGAAATTCAGTGCATCCTGGGAACGCCGAGTCGGACTGTGATTTAGGGGCCGACCGGACACGCCCTGTAGCACACAGCACACCGCTCCTCACTGTAGCTGGGCATATTTTACAGAGGGGGCAGTGAATATAACAAATCGGCTCATTCCTTAAATCACCTCAGACACCCCTCCGCCCTGCCCCTGGGTGTGGGTATGGACGCCATTTTGGCTCCAAACTCGCTGCAAAGGGACTCTAACCAACTGTAATATCATATTTTGGAAGGCTTTTTTTGTCTGACATTTCAGTTCCCAAATGAGAGGGATTTAGGCAGCGTAGGTGGGCCGCGGTGAGAACAAACTTTGTGCCCCAATAGGATAATCCTCATCTATTCAATGCGGCTGCCAGCATTAGGAGTGAGTGCCAGCCAGAGGAAATCTAACTAAATAAACTTGCATTAAGAGGCCGAAATCCCGAGAGCAGAATGACTCAAAATCCCCACCATGTCCCCGCCCAAAAAAGTGAGGAATGACGGACGTATTAAACTAGAGTCAGTCCGCTGGTGCGTGTACATCCCCAGACCCCCTAAAGCAGCCGCACCCTAAATCAATCCGCTTCAGGAGGCTATGAAAGGACTCTGTTCAAATCTGTGGCCTGTAGAGCGCTCATAAGAAATCGCGACGAACGTAGCAGCGGACACGACGTGACGATCATAGAATCCCCGACTCGTCGTCCGGGAATACAATAATACTAAAATTTGTTTAGGAATGAGGAGTTGGATAAACATTTTTCGATAGCCATGGTGGTGTTGCCATGGTTCTCGGGGGGAAAAAAATTTTAGCGGTTGCCTTCAGGTCCTTTTCACGGTGAATACATTGCGGCAGACGGCTGGCAACGCTGTCTGAACGCGGACGTGTGGTGCTTTGAAGAGGAAACATTTTTTCTATGGTTTCGTATTGAGGCAGGAGATGGGGCTGTAGTTCTGGTTTAATCCCTGATGCAAATCGAAATGGTTCTGAGAGGAGGGGACTGGCTGCACAGCCTCGCCGATGCTACAAACATCGAGATGAACAGACTTTAAAATAAATCCGAAAGTGTTATGACTTCCTCCTCCTGGCCGAGGTCCAGGAACAAGGCGAAAGAGATGAAAACAATAAATCATGGAAGAGACTCGTGCGGCGGCAGATACATATAGAAATAAGGCCAGGGCCGGGAGGTTTTCCGGCAATTTCCGCCATCCGGTTTGCGAATCCCGCAGTAGGCGGAGGACTGAAGCCTCCAATAAGATTCTCGATTCAGAACGGCGCAGCAGTAAACTTTTCCACGAAAACAAACAAAAAAATTCCAATTATCTTAATCTATTCTCAACTTTGCTGGGGTAGCCAGGTGTGCCGATTGCTGACGGTACAGAAAGACGACGCTGACGGAGGACGGGCTGGAGGAAACTGCTTTTCGGGAGCAATACAGCTAATTGAAGCCCTGTTCGAAAATGACTCTTCCTACAACGCCAAGGCCGCCAAT